>CM061142.1:239172972-239190147 GCA_030789695.1 Scilla litardierei | reverse complement strand
AAATAACTAATCTAAAACTAACCTAGAACTCCCAAGAGAAGGGGGGCAAAAGCCCTAAAAAACTGAGAAGAGATCTCCCTTCAGTCGGCCAGCCTCGTGTATTTATAGCCCCACTTCGAAACCCTAGTGGTTCGGGTCCAAACCCGCAGGAAAAGCGTCACCCGATCGGTTGACAAGTCAACCGATCGGGTGATCTATTACAAATAGTAAACAGAAAACGGCGGCGCTTCACCCGGTCAGATGAACCGGTCGGTTGAGTTCTTGGGGTGACCGGTTGGATCTTGGAGCCGTCGGGTGAAGCGATCGGTTGGACGCCCGTGTCTTCAGCTCTTCAACATCAGCTACAGATGAACCGATCGGGTGAGAGTCACCCGATCGGTTGGAATTCTGCTCGAAAAAACAGAGAACAGCCGCCCGCAGAACCGGTCTGTGAACCGGTCGGGTGGCTTCTTTGTGAGCTGCGGCAGAGACCGGGTGGTGCACGCGTGCATCACCCGATCGGTTGGAAATGACCAACCGACCGGGTGAGGGGCTGAAAGATGAATTCTTTGACGTTTGACCCCCTGGATCACGCGCGACTCCTCCCGTTGCTCCGGGGACTTGAGATATCATCGTTAAACGTCCCCTACACGGTCAATCTCCTGCAAACACGGATAAACAAAGAAAAGTGAAGGAAAACGAGAAAATACGAGAAAACGAATAAAAGACGGCGGAAAAACACGGGGAAACACGGAAGAAAACGTGCGCAAATATATGAAATATAAACGCACGTCATCGTCTCGCTTTGGGTAGATTAGATCGAAGGCGCAAGGCGGCTCAGCTTCGAGGAGTGAAAGAAGGTGGTGCAGTACATCTTACTACTCCAAGGCCAAGATTCCAAGTATGTCATTTTGTAGCTTTCTAGTGTAATTTTAATAATGTCGCAGTAGTATAGTTCTCTCTTGGAGTGGTCAGATCCACTCCAAGTCGGCATAGATCCTGGCTAGGTTCTGGCTTGCCTTAGGGCCTCAGCTAAAATGTTTAGCTATATGTTTTTTCGCTGCGAATTTTAATCCCTCTGTTGTCCGTCTGACGTAGGACTGGTACAGATCTGAGCCCTAAGGGTCCGCCAAAACCCTTCAGTGGTATCAAAACTCTAGGTTTGCAAGTTGATCTTGGACTGTGACGTTCTAAAATTATTGATTGCTTACTAAATGAGTGTAAAAAAATTTTCTGACTTTATGCGATATAGTTAGAATGAACAACTTCCATGTAAAATGTTTTTAAAATTGTTTTAAAAAGGGCATGTAAATTTTTAAGAACGATTTTAATTTCATGTGATGATGTTAAAATTAGGTTTCTTATGATTAGATATTTTTAAAGATTATTTTATGTGATAAAATCTTCGTTGAAGCTTTCTATTATGTTTAAATGATTTTAAATAAAATGGTTTGTAATAAATAAATTTTTATGAAACCATCATTTTATTAGATAAAATGTTTTTAATTTTAAAATCATGTCTTTTTAATTTAAATGTTAAATTTTAAATAAGCATGTTATTTATTTATTTTGATAAATTTTAAGATATTATGCTATTTAAATATTAAATAGTTGAACCCTTGTTTTATGCGATAAAATTAGTGTTGGTTGACATTACTGGACATGATGTATACTTTGATTATTCATGAACCTTTTTCGGTTAGCTATTAATTCATTAAAAAGTTATAAGATGAATTTTTAAAATGTGACATGCTATGTTTTAATGAAAATTTACAACATTTAAACCTAATTCTTGATTAGGGTAGTCATCTTTAAAGAAGATTATTATTTTAATTATTTCAATAATAATTCTCATTAAATGACTACATTTTAAATATGTTGTAAATGATTTATCAAAATCCTAATGTTGATTAGGGTAGCACATTGAACAAATGCACCTTATAGTTGATAAGGACTTAATAAAAGTTATTAACGAATCCTAATAAATTTTTAATTTTAAGGATTCCACTAGTTGATAGGATTAATTAGTGTTAATAAAAGGCTTTTAGTTTATGGCACGCATATATAAATGATAAGTGTCATTCAATGGATCATAATATCTGTCAATGTGCTTGGCTAAGTTTATTGGGTCACCCTAGCTAGACTGGGGGTAAGTGATCATGGCTTAGTCAATTCACTGGACGTGTCCATTGGACCGCAACGACACAAATCATGATTATATGACACCCTGAACTATACCTAAGTGTAATACGATAATAATATTGTTCAAGATAAATCGTAGCCCTCATTGTTTTAGGGGTTGGCAACTATAGGACCCGTGTTCCCGTTGTTGAGCTACACTCAAGCTGTGACATGGCAACCTTGTAGAAACCAACTTCTTAAATACATATGATGTAATCTTGATTGACCCAAACCGTCATGTCGTGAATACACCGGGCACCAGCGTAAGTTAATCTAATGATGTAGTCTAGTCTTGACCCAAACCGTCGTATCGTGAATACACCGAGCGCCGGTGTAAGTTGAGCTAGATGTGAAAATAAGGGACCGACTAGGCTAGACATTATGATTTGGATGAGCTATGCTCATGATCATAAATGGCTAGGGTAAAATAGACAGGGAGTCATATTTGATATGATTCATGATGAGTTCATGCACCGACTACAGAGTCTAACAACTTGTTGAGCTACACTCAAGATTGTCAAACTCAGGGTAGTCGGATCCCTCTCCCATAAATATTTTATTATAATAAATTGTTTATTATAGTGGCTTTAATTTATAAAATTAGTGGGAGAATATATTTTTTAATAAAACCCCGCTTAAAATAATACAAAGAACATTTACTAATTCGATCTATTTTAAAATGCAGTATGGAGTGTGAATGAAGTTCATTATTGAGAGGAATGTGCTAGATGGAACCAACTATAAGGATTGGCTAAGGAATATTAAGTTGGTCCTCTCGTTTACCGGGATTAGCTACGTGCTGACTGAGGATGCTCCAGAGAAGCCTGACGCGGATGTCACCAACGAGGAGAAGGAGGCTTATAGGCAGCACCATAGGGATGCAGAGAAGGCCAGGTGCCTTACTCTGGCTTCTATGACCAACGACCTGCATAAGAAGCATGAACATATGGATGTTCGTAGCATGCTTCTGAATGCAGAGGAGTTATATGGTAAGCTGTCTAAAGCTGCTAGGTTTGAAGCCACCTGTAACCTCTGGGGAACTAAGATGGAGACGGGCACTGTGCAAGATCATGTTATTAAGATGATTGGGTACATAGAAGATGCTGCCAAGTTAGGTTTTATCCTCGAAAACCAAATGAGCATGGACATTATCCTGAAGTCTTTAACCCACGACTTCAAACAATTCATTACTGTTTTCATCATGAACAGTACTAAAACGGATCTACTTGGTCTCCTGAACATACTTAGGCAGTTCAAGGAGATTGAGAAGAAGCCGACTGTGTTGGTTGTTGGCTCTGCTTCTTCTGACCATCCGAAAGGCAAGGAAAGAAGAGGCACATCCCACAATCAACCAATGTGAAGACGGGGAAGAAGAAGAAGCAAGGGGCTCCGTCGAAATTCGAGTGCTTCCACTGCCATAAGCCAGGCCATTTGAAGAGGAACTGCAAGGTTTACCTTGCAGAGAAGAAGGGGCATACTGATGCCTATACCTCTGGTACAAAATTTACTTAAGAGCATAAAATTTCTATTAAAGCTATGATAAATGGTATGAGATACCAGTATATTTACCAAGACATCTGTATAATGTATACATGTGCTTAAGGCGAAGCAAGGGATGGAAGAAGTTCAGTTCACAGTCGACATCAGAGTAATCGTTGCTGCTAGTGCTGTATATGGACTTGAGATAACAACAAGAAGAAGTCGACACTCTTTTATTATTTGAATAAATGTGTCAATTAATTTTGTTTGAAAACAATGATTGAGCGATTATTGCTCAATATTTATTTGATGTTGTACAAATTGAATTCATTATGAATGAATTGGTTGTTGGTTGTTATCCTTGGTATATATGCTCTGTCTTCAAATGTTATTTGATGAGAATGGCTGATTGCTGTGGATATGGCTGTTAAAGTTGGTGTTAAAATTTTCTTGAGCTGTCGTGAAAACTTCTATGTTAATGTGATTATTTGGAAGTTGTCAGTACGCATACACACACACACACACACACACACACATATGTATATGTATTGCTAATCATAGTAATATATAGGTTCTAGTAACGTATAATAGATGTTATCTAACTGATACGGTCAATAAGAATAGTTCTTATTGAACTGCAATTAATACTTCAAATTAGAAGATTAATGCAGTTAGAGGAAAGAACGGTGCATGAAAGTTTGACTGAGTTAGTTAGCATCAAGATTCCTATAAATGGATCTTGGTATAACTCATTCGTCAATACAGCCTAACCCGGTGCATTCCTATTAAGCACTAATAAACTGGTTAGACTTAATATTTTCTAAATGAGATTCAGACTTTTAAGTCAAAGTAATTAACCAGAAGGTTCTCAAAGTCAGTGGGAGTTGGTATATGAACTTAGTTCCGATTTTTCAGACTAAGTAAGAAGTCCCAGTTATTAAACTCTATATGTGACATCAAATCAAAAGTTTTTTGATTATGTCAAAGATATAGAACTTTGGGTGTCATTTATGTACTTGACATAATTGACACGGGAATAACTGAAAGATGCCACGACTGACTTATAGAAATGATAAAGACTACATCAATTGTATAAGTTAGTTATACAAGAAGGAAAATTGTTGGATGAGATCCAAAACAATTTCGAAGAATCAACCTGGTGTGATCAAGTGATATATAAATAAGACTCCATTAAAATGCATAATAGATACGCGTTAGTAGATCCACTTTTAGGTTTGACATATGATGTCCTGTGTGACTGATATACTGTAGCGGTATGAGATATCAAGATAAATAGCCTAAGTGCAAGTGGGAGATGTAGGAAGATGTATGCCCTTGAGGCATTTATCCTGAGTTAAACATCTTGTTCTTATGATGATACGATACACATTGTCCTAGTATAAATTCCATGTATAATATACTTAGATAATTTCCTTAGACTTAAAGTGCAGTCATTACGTATCTAGATGAAGTTCTAGATTGTGGGAAGTAATTGACCGATAAGAACTTGAGTCTTAAACGGTTCGTGGTCATAGAAGTGTCGAGAATAGGATATCGGCACATCGGATAGACCACTGTGTCTTTGTCTTACCTTAAGGGTAATGATGATCTCATAGTCATTCGGCCTGGCGAAGTCGGAGACAAGGCACATGTGCTCATTGGAGAATAAGTTCATTAAACGACCAACTTAGAGTTATTAAATGGTTAATCTTTAACTAAACTGTCAATAATAACTTTAGAGTGATGATAGGCAAGATGGTCCTTAAGACCTAAAGTCTTTTGTATGAACATGTTCGTGCCACTTTGATCTATGACCTAACTTCGAGGCTAGGCCTACCGAAAGGTCTTAGATTGGGTGACACCTGAAGCATACGAGGTAAGTAAACAACTATGATGGGATTCGTCTCTTTCGTTAAAGGGGAGTTATTATCACAGGCTCAGTACGCTCTCTGTGTTAATCCTCGGCCGGGGAACGTTGTAGGATATGCAACGTGTATATAACAAAGACCGTTGTATTCTGACCAATGCTGGCTAGTGGGGTTGACAGTTAACCATACCCTCGGCCGTGCAACGACACAGTTAAGATGAAGGGATTAAAACTGCGGTATTCATCGCTGACACAGTTAGAGTGATCCCGACGACACTTTTATCGATGGGTCAATCACGTAAGCATGATGCTAAAACAGGGACGACACCTGCTTCTCATGGTTACTGTCGTCTAGGGATTTCGAGTTCCAACCTATAGTAGGGTCAGGCTGTATGGTCTTACACTGAGGAGTATTCACATCTTAGTAATATGAAGAACGATAAGAGGAATGCATTCAATGCAATGGAATAATTAAGCTCACAAATGGTTTGTGAGTATAAAGCTAAAGGAGTATAGCATGTGGGATTAAAGAGGACTTCTTGAGGAATCCATAGGAAGAAATCGTAATAGAATCGGAGCTCAAACGACCCCAGAAAGTGGAAAATAGTGGATAGGGCAAAAGTGGGTTAGACCCACTTTGGGGTAAGAGGGCCCAACCAGCAAAGCAAGCGGAGCCCGCCCGCTAAGCAGGCGGGCATGCCTGCTGAGTCAAGTGGGCGCGACTCACAGAACCCAGTAGGTCAGGCCTGCTTGGCGAGCCTGGCGCCTGCTGCGACCCAGCAGGCGGCCTGCCCACTGAGCGGGCAGGCACAGCCGCTTGGTCCAGCGGGTGCGGCCTACTGAGCGGGCCGGGGTGCCTGCTCTTGATTACGGGCGCCCTGCCCGCAAAGGAGGCAATCGCACCTATTGGCCTAGAGGGTGCACCCTTGGTTTAGGGGCCCCCTCGCTTGTTTTCCTAGGGTTTTTTGAAACCCAAGACGTCGGCTACGAAAGTGACTTTTTGCCCATCTTTGTCCAATAGTTTGAGGGGTCAAACGAAGTCGAAATTTGTCGCCGTTTGTTCCTACGTGTTCACCATTCGAAGCTCTTCAAAATTATAACTTGTATCGTATATGAAGCTCAATGGTGAGGGAGATTTAATTGGTTGAAGTTAGGCCTTTATGAAAGGCTTACTAACTTAATTAAATTCCTCTTTGATTATTTAGTCCCACATTGCTCGTGCGACGAGCATGGGGTCTAGCTCCCTATATAAATTGGGGTGGACACCCAAGAGAAATTTTGTACTAAGTCTCCGATTCGAGAAACTCCTGAATTTTGAGCACGCTCGATCGACGACTTAATTATTCCTCATCTTTCTTCCTATCCTACAATCGAGTCCTAGCAAGACGGCAAGGATGTTTGGATTGGATCCAGAAGTCTCTGATGTGGATTTTCTCAAGTGAAACTTTCTTCGGCAAGTGATCGGCTCGCTTCGGGTAGATCGGATCGAAAGTGCAAGGCGGCTCAGCTTCGAGGATCGAAAGAAGGTGGTGCGGTACATCTTGCCTGCTCCAAGGCCAAGATTCCGGGTATATCATTTAGTAGCTTTCTAGTATAATTTTAATAATGTCGCAGTGGTGTAGATTCCTCTTGGGGTGGTCAGATCCACCCCAAGTCGGCATAGATCTTGGCTTGGTTCTGGCTCGCCTTAGGGCCTTAGCTAAAATGTTTAGCTATATGTTTTTTCTCTACGAATTTTAATCTCTCTGTTGTCCGTCCGACGTAGGACGGGCACATATCTGAGCCTTAAGGGTCCGCCAAAACCCTTCAGTGGTATCAAAGCTCTAGGTTTGAAAGTTGATCTTGGAATGAGACGTTTTAAAATTATTGATTGTTTACTAAATGATTGCACAAAATTTTTCTGACTTTATGCGATATAGTTAGAATGAATAACTTCCATGTAAAATGTTTTTAAAATTGTTTTTAAAAGGGCACGTAAATTTTTAAGAATGATTTTACTTCATGAAATTTAGGATTTTACAATCCAAGGTAATTATATCTTACTCCCCCCGAATCTAAGGCAACTTCAATCTTAGATTCAAGTTTAAAATTTACTTAGCACAAAATTATGATTTGTTTATTTCTCTCCCCTATAGCATTATCCAAAAAGTGGGAGTAGAGAAACAACAATAGTGCTAAATAAGTACTAAAACAATCATGAGAGTCAAAAGAATGGGATATATATTTAATGTGATACCAAAATAAAATCGAGAAAACATGAAGGTGCATCACAATGATATATACCAAAGGCTCATTAACAAAAGAAATTTTAGTTGACTAAAGGAAAGAGAATCCAATATCAACACTCCAAATGCAAGTAAATGTCTCACATCACATCATGCATATAATAGAGCACACAGAGAGACACAATAGCACAATGAATACACAAATGATCACAACGTATATAATATAGAGATACAAAGAGAAATGGCATCATGTTTATATATATAATCCAAAGATACATGGAGTATACAAAATGACAGACCACTCCACTTCCAATAAATATTAAGATCAACATCATCCATTTTCCATCAATACAGTCAAAAGTACAAACAGACTCAAACTCTCACAAAAAACCAAAAAAAACTAGGCCTAAAGGTGAGAAGTCTCCGCGAAGCGTCAATACAGATCAGCTGCATAGGAGACTATGGGAGTAGCCAACTCAACACGAAAGTCTTGGGCCTCTGGATTATCACAAATATCCTCGAGATGAGGAGCAGCAGTAACAACAGAGGAGACATCCAGAGGAGCTGGAGAAGTAACCAGCTTAGAAGCAGTATCAACCGTAGGGTCAGGAAGCTTAGTGATGATCCGAGGAGGAGGCTGAGAAGGCTTATGAGATGGTACAAAAGACTGGAGATGGGCAGGGAAGGGAATGCCCTGATGCTGGAACATCAGATGGAGCAGCTCATACAGACCAGAAACCTTCTCGTCCAACAGATCACGAAAGGTGTAGCAGATGAAGAAGGATGAACAGCAGGTGGAGCGGTGGACGAAGACGAGGCTTAAGAAGACTGCCTCTTCTTTGATTCCATCTGTAAAGCCGAAGAGGACTTCGACTTTACAGATGCATCAAGAAGTGGGTCAAGAGGCATGTGCTCATATGGGGTCAGATCGATGCCGAAATGGCGAAAGACAAGAGGGAGGAGTCCTCCATATGGAATATAAGAGGAAGTAGTAGTGAACTCTACCATGTCCATCCGATCAAGGAGGACCCCTGCCTAGTTCACAGACATGCCAGAGAAGATAGCATACATGCAACAGAGGATCTCCTAAGAGGACTGATCAAAGGAGCCATATTTCAGCAAGATGTTGGACTTCACCACTAGGTGAACAGCCCAACCTCGAGTAGAGAACATAGAAGCCATGTAGCCTGAGGAGAGATAGGAAGGGATCACATAGAACATGTCCTGAAGGACACTCTGATCAAGATCAGCAACATCAGATAGAGGGTCAAGCCTGATACGAGTCCCCTGTACAACGGTGTCAATGACACCCATGTCAGCATATTCACCGCAAATGCGGTTGGTATAGAATAGGTTGACAAGGAATGGCTAGGCATGAGGAGAGTCTATATGATAGTATCGAAAAAATTGACCAACTGGGTCGACGTGTGGATCTCGGAGAGTCTCTCATTAGTGAAGGCCTGATAAATAATGAATCGCTCATGAAGGAGCTTGATCCTAAGCATAGCATGAAATTTTACCAAACAAGAATCGTCCCATCAAATGGGGACTAGATGAGCATCAGGAGAAGGCATGGGAGGATTTTGGCCTTGGTTTCAGTGGGATTAGGCTCGGTGTGGGTGTCTGCAGCCACACAAGTGGAATCAATCTCAGCGGTAGGCTCATTGATGTGAACACCAATGGGTATATTCTGACGCTTCTAAAGGGGCTCAATGAACTCATCTTCTTCGGAAGAAGAAGAAGTAGAGTCAAAAGCATCCAAAACATGGGAGACGGGTTGAGCAAATTTGGTGCGGGCTCTATAGGGGATTTTCTTGGGTGTGGAAGCAATGGGATTAAGGTTCCTAGACTTCCTAGGAACAACGTCTTTCCCTTTGGAAGACGAAGGGATCTTGGTAGGAGCCATCGCACGAATCAAGAGAAAACGAAAAAGATAGAGCACGATAGAAAGTGAAATCGAGAGATATACCAAACCAACGACGAACGATGGAGGAGGAGATGGCCAAGAACTTGATCGAGTCAACGGGGAGAGGAATCGACGGCTAGGATCTCCGAATCGACGAGGAAGATAAAGATACGGTTGATGTTCGAAGGAGGAAGACGAGGGAAATCGATCGGATGAAAGTGAAAAACTGACGCCCACGATAACTTATGTAGGAGGCAAATGAATCTGGGCCGTTGGATGGTCAAATCAACGGCTCAGATTAAGTTATCGAACCGTGACAGACGTGGATAGTCAACTGATTGTCAATCGTCAGTCGAGTGGCTGAAAAGATAGAGAATTGACTTGGGTAGATAGACAGGTGCATGTTGAGAAATTCACAGTCCCCTGACAGAATGACAGTCGCCTGTAAAATATGCAACAGTCGCTTGACTGAAAGTCAATAAGTTTGAAAAAGTGATAGAAATATATCAAGATCAAGGCAGACGCCTGATGAACAAATTTCAGTCGCATGTCGGATAGACAGGTGCTTGTGAAATGTACACCAGTCGCCTATGCAAAAAGCACAAATTTCAGACAGAAATACTAGAGTTGGGCAGGCGACTGTCGAAGGATTGACAGTCATCTGTCCTGGTCCAAAAATATAGGATAAAGCTGAAATCAAGATAATTGAGACAACTCATCCTAAGACATATACTTTAATTATTCTCTAATCATGACATCACAATCAAAACAATATAGATTAACATACAAATCACGTATATTAATCCAAATAGACAAAATCATCAAAATCTCAAATACATTTTTATCGAAAAATATATGAAAACATATATCAAAACATGAGAAGTGAAATGATGATTTGAGTTCAAAGCATGATTAAACATAAAGGTATGAACTCCTATAATTCAGATTCACCCATAATCCTTGATTCTCCACGCAACGTCACAAATGAATCTTCTTTAAGAGGTTTGTGAAGATGTCGGTGATTTTTTTGGGTTTCAATGTACACTAAGATGATGTCCATCTTAGCTACATGATCATTAATGAAATGGTGTCTCACATCTATGTATTTGGTACAGGAGTGATGTATCGGATTGTTGGAAAGACAAATTACACTTTGGTTATCAACCATGATAGGACAAGTATCACTATTGACACCATAGCCTTTGAGCGTTTGTCTCATCCAAAGAACTGTGCACATGCAAGACCCGCGACAATATATTCCGCTTCAGTCGTGGATAGTGATATCGAGTTCTATTTCTTGGAAAACCAAGAAAATAGAGAATTTCCTAGAAAATGACAAGTGCCAATAGTACTGTTCCTATCGGAATGGCATCCAGCAAAATCAGCATCACTATATGAGATTAACTCATATGTACTAGACTTAGGGTAAAGTAACCCATAATCTAGTGAACGATTGATGTAACGAAAAATTTGTTTAACCGCAATCAAGTGTGACTCCTTAGGTCTAGCTTGATATCTAGCATAAAGACATACAAAGAACATAATATTGGGCATACTAGCAGTTAAGTAAAGTAAGCTACCGATCATACCTCGATATAGACGAACGTCTACATCTTTCCCGTTCTCATCCTTGTGTAGATGTGTTGTCGTACTCATAAGAGGCCGTTTACTTGAAGACAATTCCATCCCAAATCGCTTGATAAGCTCCCCGGTGTACTTTGTTTGATGTATGAAAGTTTCATCCTTCATTTGCCGAATTTGTAGTCCAAGGAAGTAGTTGAGCTCACCTATATGGCTCATTTCGAATTCATCCATGATGGACTTCAAAAATTCTTGGCAAATATTAAAGTCAGTAGAACCAAATATTATATCGTCTACATAAACATGAATTAACGGGATGTCATTTTCATAATCTTTAATGAAAAGAGTTGAATCAACTTCACAAATTTTACAACCAAAATCCAAAAGAAAGGTTTTGAGTCGATCATACCAAGCTCTAGGAGCTTGTCTCAATCCCATATAATGCTTTCTTAAGTTTGAAAACATGGTTTGGAAATTTTTCATGAATGAAACCGGGTGGTTGAGAAACATAAACTTCTTCATTAACAATACCATTTAAGAATGCACTTTTAACATCCATTTGAAATAATTTAAAATTTTTATGGGATGCAAAAGATAAAAGCAATCTAATAGCTTCTAATCTAGATACGGGGGCAAAGGATTCTTCGAAATCAATACATTTAGCTTACCGATAGCCTTGAGCTACTAACCTTGCTTTATTCATTGTGCTGACCTCGTTCTTATCGGTATTGTTCTTAAAAATCCACTTGGTCCTTGGTGACCACTTGGAAGAGGAAAAAGCTCCCAAACTTCATTTCTTTCAAATTGCATGAGCTCTTCTTCCATTGCAACTATCCAAGAGCTATCTTCACAAGCGTCTTGGATGTTCTTTGGCTCAATGGTATAGACAAATGCTCAATGAGAGAATTCATCAATCCTTGACCTTGTTCGGATACCCACACTAATATCTCCAATTATTTGGTCATAGGGGTGATTACGAACAGTCAGATAAGCTTTGGGAATACCCTGATCACTTGGAACATCCTCAACAATTTCATTAGTATTGTTAGTCTCGATAATAGAATCATTAATTTTAACATTACTATTGGAATCACATAAAACATCTACACTATCAACAACAACATGAGGAATATCAAAATCTTCATAAAATGATACGTGCAGTTATTCCTCGATCATTGAAGATGTTTTGTTGTAAATCTGGTAGGCTTTGCTACATGTGGAATATCCAACAAAATTTCCTTCATCGAATCTTGGCCCAAATTTATCTAAGTTACCAAAGGTGTTCTTTATAAAACATTTTGAACCAAAAACTCGAAAATATTTAACTTGCGGCTTTTTATCATAAAACAATTAAAAACAAGTTTTGTTAGTTCGGGGCCTCACTAGGATCCTATTAAGCACATAACATGCCGTGTGCACTGCCTCCGCCCAAAATTGTAGTGCAAGATGACTATCATTGAGCATGATGCGAGCACACTCAATTAGGGTCATATTCTTTCTCACAACAAACCCATGTTATGGTTGTATGCGAGGAAAAGAAAAATTGTGAGTAATCGCATTGTCATCACAAAACTTAGGGAAAAATTCATTCTCAAATTATATTCCATGATCACTACGAATAGTGATAATGGTGGATCCTAAGAAATTTTTAATTTTCTTTACAAATAGAGTAAACTCTTCAAAAGCTTCATTTTTATTGGTTAAAAATGACACCTAAGTAAATCTAGAGAAGTCATCTATGAGGACTAATCCATAATGAGCATTACCTAAAATGTGGTTCTAGTTGGTCCAAATAAATCTAAATGAAGTAATTATAGGGGCCTCTTAGAAGTTATGGCATCTTTAAGTTTGAAAGACCATTTGCTTAGTTTACCTCTTTGACAAGAATCACAAAAGTTTTTCTTACTAAAGATAATTTTCGAAAAACCTTTAACAAGATCATGCTTAGCTAACTTATATAAGTTCTTAAAATGAACATGACTAAAACGGTGATGCCATAATAGTTGTTCATTTGTATTAGCAACTAAGCAATGTTCTACAGTTTTAGGCAAGCTCAAATAATAAATATTTTTACGCCTAATGCCGGTAAATAAAACATACGAATCAATATCTACAATTTTACACACACCCTCTCCAAAGTTAACCTTGTAACCCTTGTCACAAAGTTAACTAATAGAGATAAGGTTATGACATAAACCACTAACTAATAAACATTGGTAATAAGTGGTTTGTAAGGATTACCGACTTTGCCTACTCTAATAATGGTTCCCTTTTGATTACCTCCAAAAGTGTCTGTTGCACCATCCTTGATGCTAACCACTTTGGAGAGTAATGTGGGCTCTCCCGTCATGTGTTTGGTGCATCCGCTATTGAGTATCCATTCTTTTCTTTTAGAGCCAATATGTCTATTATTTCTCTCTTTCTTGTTCTTTGGTACTTACATCGTATACAATAAGCTCATGGCACCCAAGCTTTGTTAGGTCCAAGGGGATTAGCTTTTTGGAAGAAAAGTCCAATTGGACTTTCGCTTTCCAACATAATTCCCACTATTTATCACATCGCTAAAATAGGAATTAACATAAGCATTCCTATCATTTATGCTAGTGTTCTTAGGACCCCAAATTTTGTATGTTTTGGGTGTCCTTTTCCTAGTTGCATGCACATTTGGTTGAGTTCTATGTGGTGCATGCTTTCTAGGAGCATGAGATCTAGCATATGAAGATGGAGATGGATAAGCATGAGACATATATTGGTTATATGAAATTTTAGCAGCATGCATGTTATAGGCAACATATGGAGCATGCATGAGATGATATGGATATGCATACATGGGAGGTTGATGTGCATGAACATATGAATGTGTAGGAGGCATGAGTATTTCTCATGCGTGGATTTACACGTGTCCATGGGCGTAGAGCATAAAATGTGTCATATGTGTCCACATGTGAAGTATGAGATTTCCTATGTGTAGGAGTGTAGGTGTACATATATGCATGACCTTTCTTATGGTTTTAACCCTTAGTGTATTTCTTGCCAAAGGAAGGAGAGTGTGAAGTGGTGGCCTTCTTGGTAGGTTTGCTACCAATAGTGTTTTTGACACCACTAGTGGATGCACCGGAGGATGGCCCCACAAAATCTATAGTTACATCACTATAGGAGGTTTGAGATTTGGATGCATTTGTTTCAACATAACCAAGTCTGACACGACGTGTGGCCGGAAATTGGTTTGCAAGAAATTCATCCAATTTTCCTTTCCCTTTGTTAAATCTCTTAACTTGGAAGGACATGAGCTAATATTTTCCTTTAAGAGAAGAAATATTGGTATCCAAGGTGGAGACACGTGTTTTTAGCTCGTGCACTTGGGTTTTAAGAGAATCATTCTCAATACCCAATTGTGTGTTTTGTGAAGCTAGATCAATACTATCTTTAGAATAGTTTTGATCTAGTTGAGATTTGAGGGAATTCACCTCATTTCTCAAGATGTCAATTTGAGAAATCAAATTTTCTTTCTCAAGTGTAAGTGTATCAACAATGGTGTCATTGTTGATAATGCATGGCATGGATGATTTGCTAACATTAGATTTCTTTAAAGTAGTATATCTAAGCATAAGAGATTGATATTTAGAAAATAATTCTTCGTTAGCAATACGAAGTTCATCCATGGTTACCTCGGGTTCACCGTTGTCACTATCACTCTCATCAGAGAATGGATCTTCTCGGGCCATGAAGCACATATGTGCACTCTCACCCTTTTCATCCTCGGATTCACTTGAGGAATCTCCGCTTGAATCATCAAACGTCCCAACGTGTCCTTTCTTCTTGTGCTTCTTGTATTTGTTGGACTTGTGGTACCTTGGAGCTTTCCACTTTTCTTTGTTTCTAAGCTTTGGGCATCCTTCTTGTTGTGCCCATGTTTGTTACACTTAAAACAAAGAGACGAAGTATTGTTAGTGGAATCAAATTTAGTTTTGGAAGTAAATTTACCTTTGCAAAAGAAGCGTTGGAACTTCTTCGCCATTTGTGCCATTTTTTCCAAATCCATTTCATTCTCGGATTCTTCACTATCAGAGGATGAAGAAGTAGCCTTGAATGCTAACGCTTTCTTCTTGGCCTTCGTTGGGTTCATCATACTCTAATCTTCATTCGGTTCTCCCTTCTTACTATGTAAAACATGAGAGTACCAATGAGATTCACCACGGTGTAATTCTTCATGTCATTGACCTCCTTAATGGCGGTTACTTTTCTTTCCCATTTTGAGGTCATTCCCATGATTATCTTTCTCAACTTTTTTTGTTGGTTGTAGATTTGACCAAGATCTTCAAGCCCATTGGTGATGTCGGTGAAGCGACCGTACATCGTTGCAATGTTCTCATTATCCTGCATATGAAACATATCAAAATTTTGTATTGCAACATATAATTTAGACAACTTTACCTTGTTCGTTTTCTTGTGGGTAACGACGAGATGGTTTTGTATTTGATATGCACTCTTACATGTACATATCTTATTGCACCCATCAGAATCCAATGCACAATAAAGAGTATTCATTGCCTTGGCATTGTTCACATCGACAGAATTCTCGGAGGGCGTCCATTTGTCAAATTCCTCTTCGGAGGGTTCAACGTATTCCTTATGGAGGGTTCTCCAAAGAGAAGCACTCCTAAGAAACGTCTTCATCCGGCACTTCCAATAGCCAAAATTCGTGCCATTGAAACGCGGAGGTCGAACTGTTGATTATCCTTCGAAGATGGTAGATGCACCATCACGATCGTGATTGTAGTACGAAGGAGGTGGAGGAACGATGTTGTTGTTGTTGTTGTTGGATGCCATAGCTAAAAACCTTTGCTTTGGTACCAATTGTGAGGACCCTAGCTATAAGGAAAACACTAGAAGAGGGTTGAAGAGTGTTTATAAAATTTAAAAGATAGTTATACCAATTTAAATTCCTAACCAACAATAAATACGGAATTATACATAAACCCAAAATGAAACATTGCTAACATAAAGTATGTCTCAAGGGTTCGGATTACCCAAGTCAACCCAACTTATTCTCGGTAATCAAATGTACCTTCCACCCGGATACGTTCGGAAACTCAGGTTAGAACCCTAACTTGAGGTTTCCTTTAAACCCACTTATAGCAACCATATAAGTGAAAGCGAAACACAATCGATGTCCTTGAGTCCCACAACTTGGGATCAAGCAAAACCACTCTTACAAACCGAGAGTAAAACTAATATCGAAAGATATGAAATAATGAAATAGCAACACTTACAATCGCCTATGCCTTGAAGTAGAACTTGAAGGAGCATGCCTTGAATTAGAACTTGAAGGAGCAAGTGTGTTGTGTGTTGAAGCCTCTTCCAAGAAGAGAGAAAGTCCTTTCTCTTGTCACAACCAATTGCCTAGAGGATATCACTTTGATTTTAGGTTGTAGAGCAAGAGAGAATGAGATTGAAAAATCTAGGGCTTTTGGATTTGAGAGCTTTTAAAAAATTGAAGATAAAAGCTTAGGGTTTTCAAGAGATGATCAAGTAGATGAGAAACCCCTCAATAGAACAGTAGAAACCCTCTTTATAGGTTCTCTAAAACCCTCAAACAAAATCCCCAAAAACCCCCTTTGAAACCCCCTTTGAAATCCGTGTAGAAACAGCCAACGGATAGAATTTACACACTCGACAGTCGACTGATGAAGAACCAATAGTCGACTGCTACACTGTGTCAGAGGGTGGGTGAGAATTCAAATGGTAACTTACCACATAGGACAGTTGACTGATGAATGTCTGACAGGCGACTGTAAACCTAACAGGGGACTGAGAAACCTTCTACTGGCGACTGACCGAAACATAAGTAAGTTGAGAAAACTTAAGAAGTTTTTGGAAGATAAGACATGCAATTGATGTGGAATACACAGACACCTGTGCCATGGACAGGAGACTGTTAAACCAACATCAGTCGT
>CM061142.1:237764224-237814230 GCA_030789695.1 Scilla litardierei | reverse complement strand
ACCCTATCGTGAAAGGAGCCGAAGAGAGACCGAAGGGACGGACGGCGAATCGAGGACGGCATCGTCTCGTCGATCGCGGTCGTCCCACCGTAGGAGAAGCGAACGACACCACTCGAGAGACCGATCGCGGCGGAGCAGGAGCTCCCGCAGGAGGAGTCGGGAACGTCGGGACAGCCCGGCCCCCAGCGTGGCGAAGGCTGCGGAGCCAGCCCCGCTGGCGCCGGTGTTACCTCCACCCCCGGTCGATCCAGAGGCAGGCGAGTACCGCATCCCCGGAGGCATCCACTGAGACCGGTGCCCCTTGTCACGGAGAATAACCGACGCACGGGTCCCCTCCCGATTCCGGATCCCGGTGCTGGGAAAGTACGATGGAATAGGAGACCCGGCACACCACGTGATGGACTATGAGGGGGACATGGCCTTCCAGGGAGCTGACGATGACCTGCTTTGCCGGGGCTTCTATTCTACTCTCAGGGGAGCGGCGAGGATCTGGTACCACAGCCTGCCCGGCCGCTCCATCGACAGTTTCGAACAACTCGCCCAGTTGTTCTGCAAACAGTTCATGGCGGGGAGGCTGATCAAACCTGGTGCTGAACATCTGTTCAACATAGTGCAAGGCCCGGCCGAGCCACTCCGACAGTTCATGCGCCGCTTCAATGCGGAAAGGCTGAACGTGAACAACCCACCCGACCTGGTGGTCCAGACGGCCCTTAAAAAAGGACTTCACCACAGGGGCCTCAAGAAGTCCCTACACAACGACCCCCCGAAGGACCTCCCTGGGATCATGGCAAGGGCCGAACGCTTCATGCTGACCGAGGAGGCCTTGGCCGAGGATGCAGGAAAAGCCGCCCGAGGGACCAAGCGCGGCGACGGCGGACGAGTTAGCCCCGAAGGGTACCGGACCGAGAAGAGGCAGAGGAACAGGCAGCGGGGAGAAAGCGCAAGGGACATCACCCCGGACGCCATTCTCGCCCAAGTACAGAAGGAAGAGCGAGCTGATCTCCCCCCACCGAAGGCTAAAAGAGGCGGGAAGAACAGGGAGAAGTACTGCAAGTACCACAAGGACGATGGTCATGACACAGAAGATTGCTGGCATTTGAAAAAGGACATTGAGAAGCTGATGAGCCGAGGGCACGCCAGGAATCAGGCCGACGAGCCGGCCCACAGAGAAGGGACCTCCGCACAGCCAGACAAGGGGAAGAAGATCAACACCATCCAAGGCCCCCTCTGCATCATAGAGTGAGCGGGCGACGTCTCTCCCCCCGGAAGCGGCCTAGTATGAGGGAGTTATCTAAGTTTACATCCCTCTGTCTAGCTTCATTTCTTTTTTCTTCCATTTCCTCCAAATGTACCGGTCCGGCAGGACTCTTGAGAGTACAAATGCATCCCTTTTTGTTATCCTCATTTAAAACCCCGATGGAGTTGACATGACACCAATAGCATGAAAGGTTGGGGACCGCCGCCTCACTGGAGGAGGAAGAGGAGCTTTGCCCTCGCCGACCGACTCCAGCGCCCATAAGACCGGGGGCAATTCCCCCAGTAGGCACGGACGTCGACCGGTCCTAAGCCGAGGAGCTTAGCCCTCGCCGACCGACACCAGCGCTCATAAGTCTGGGGGCAATTCCCCCAGCAGACACGGACGCCGACCGGTCCTAAGCCGAGGAGCTTTGCCCTCGCTGACCGACTCCTGCGCCCCTAAGTCTGGGGAGAATCCCCCCAAGACCGGTCCTAAGCCGAGGAGCTTAGCCCTCGCCGACCGACACCAGCGCTCATAAGTCTGGGGGCAATTCCCCCAGCAGACACGGACACCGACCGGTCCTAGGCCGAGGAGCTTTGCCCTCGCTGACCGACTCCTGCGCCCCTAAGTCTGGGGAGGATCCCCCCAGCCAACGCCAGCTTCGTCCATTCCTAAGCCAAGAACAAGGCGACAACGCAAAGTACACAAGAAGTCCAAGTAAGTCGATTTCGTTTATAATAGCTAACCAGAATACAAAAATGCGTCTTATTTACAGGGGAGCAAGGCGAAGGAAACACCCTACAAACAATCTACTTGCGATGAATGACAGAGTTCTTCGCCTACAGAAGCTAGATCGACACCGACAGAGCAAAATTGGTTGACAAAAGACCCGAAGTAGGTAGCCCAAGCAAGCAGCCATGCAACCGGCAATTATTGGCCATGGAGCCGATAACGAAGCCGAAGGAGATAGCGGGGGCCAGGGATCCATTTCAAGTAGACTGGCCCAAAGCGAAGCGAATGCTTAAAAATTTGAGGATAAGGCCGGGAGGGACGGCTTAGGGAGATCGAGCTCGGGAGGACACATCCTCGGGCACTTCGTCCTGCTCGGAGCGAGGGGGATCGACCGGCGGTGGGGCTTGCCGAACACGCTCCGCACATTCCCAGAAAGAAGACTGGACGACTTCGACGATCCGAGGGGCGATGAGGTCTTCATACTTACCGAAAGCCCCCCTGAGAACCTCGAAGATCCTCTTCCCCAGGGTCTCGACGACGCCCTTCTCCACCTCCTCTGCAAGCCGCACCACCTGGCGCCGATCCGACAGTTCCCTCTGAAGCTCCTCCCTCTCCAGGCGGAACGACTCCGACGCTTCCTCAGCCGACTGATGAGCATCCTCCAGCTTTCCCTGGAGGTCACCCACTCGTCCCTCCAACTCGGCCACACGGAGGTTGAGACACCGAGACTCCATCTGGGCCTCCGTCATAGCCACCTCAGCCGCCCCGGCCCGCTCCTGAGCCCTCATGGAGGACTCCTCCAGCTCCCTCAAGCGGACGGCTCGACACTGCAACTCCACAGCGAGCGCTGAACCCTGAAAAGATGAGACATGGGCTAAGAAGAGAATAAAGAGAAAGAGAGGATAGCAAGATAACCGAACCTGTTGAAGGATCCAGACCAAGGAATCCGACATCTTGTCGGCCGGGATCTTCTTGAGGAGGCTGCGGTCCCGGGGAGGGACGGAGACCTCGGCAACCTGCTGGGCCAGGGCTCGGTCAACAAACATCGAACTCCCAGGGACGACGATCGAAGCCAAGTCGCTCGCCAACAAGACCCCGACCCCTGGTGATACGGGCGAAGACGCTGCGAGGGGGGTGGCTGGCAAAGCTATCGAAGGATCCCCGGCGGACGCCACGGGAAGCGCGAAACCTTCCGGACCGGAGGGATCCACGTCCTCCTTCCTCTTCTTTCCACCGTGGGGCTTCGAAGGCGCCAGAAGGGAACGCTTCCGCCTCGCACCATCCTCACCCCCCGGAAGGGGATCTCCAGAAGAAGAGGCGGGAGGCGCGGCCACCACCTTACCCACGGAAGGCTCGGCTCGGCGCACTTCCTCCTCAACGGTCCTCCGAGGCACCCTTCCAGAGGTACTACCTCGGCTCCGAGCGGCTCCACGACGTATCAGCTCATCGACGTCACGGACGAATTCGCGGCCAGCCATCCCTGCAAAGGAGACCGAAATCAGGATGAGTCATAGGGCGATCCGGGGATGAAAAAGCGACCTACCCGGAGACCACAAGACGGCCTTCAGGAGTAGGTCGTCCAACAAAGACCAGATGGACTTCGTTTCCAAAGGAAGAGCCAACAGAAGCGCAGCGGCTGCCCGGTCGGCATCTGAGAGAACTAACGACGGGCGAGGATGGACAGAACTGCCCCAGCTTGTTAGAATCTGGGCCTCCCCCAAGAAGACCACGAAAACATAATCCGAGTTCCAATCCCCTGACCAGCAGGGTAACCCGATCAGGCATTCCCTCCTCGAACGAGCTCGGAGTAGCAGCCATGACCCCGGACCGACCGTCTGGACCTGGTAAAAGTGGAAGAGAAGGGGGAGAGTCGGCTCCAGACCACGGGAACAGCAGAGCGTTACGAAGCCCGTCAGTACCGCGATCGAACACGGGGTGAACTGACACAGGGACACTGTGAAATGTTCCATGACCTGGATGAAGAAGGGATGGAGCGGGAAGCGAAGACCCAGGCGGAACATCTCGACGTAGACGCCGACCTCATTGCTCCTCGGAAGGCAAATCCGCTCGTCGACAAATGGAACCCGAACCTCGTATGGGAAGCAGAGATATCTCTCCCGGATCTCCGCGGCCACCGAAGGAGGGGTCCTCGACGGCGTACGGAGGACAACCGGGGGCACATTAAGCCGTACGGCAGCCGACGCCACGTCATCACAGGCGTAGTCTGGAAAAAGTTTCTCCTTCCCCTTATCCTGAAGAGAACGACTCCCGGCGGGGGAACCTGATCCCCCTAGCCGGGGCTCACCCCGCCTGGACTCCGAAGGATCCCTTGCCCTTTGACCAGAACCGCCTATCCTAAGGGCAGCCATGAGATGAAAAGCGAGAGAGGAATTGCCTTTTTTCGACTGGTCTGGAGAAGGCAAGGAAGTGAAGGCGACGAGAAACTCCGAGTTGTGGAAAGCTTTGAATACCGGGAGAAGCAAAAGAGAAGTGGAGATCAACGCGGCTGAGGATTTTATATACCGGGCGCAGGGGTGAATTCGAAGCGGCTGACAAGAACGCGCGGCAGGCTTCGAAGAACTGGCGGCGTTTCGAAACCGGTGCCAGGGGAAGTCCAATCGATCCGCCTCATCATGACCTACATTTATGACCACGCCTCGGCTGAAGCGCCACTCGGAACCCCAGGAGGCGGAGCGGTTATACCAAGCTAGCCGAGGCCGATCGATCCCACCGATGGCGGCGCCCGAACCCCTCAGCTTCTCAACTGAAGACGGCCCCGCGAACGGAGGGGGTAAGTTAGCAGCCACACGTGGCGGCATCAGAGGACCAACGGCGCTTCGGAGCCCGCGCCTTAAAAATATCGAACGGGCCCACCCATGATGACGACTAATAAATGAGTCGGCATCGACTGGCGAGCTTGTCAAAATCGGCAGAGGTCACATCGGCCGAGCCAAACAGGCCGAAGCCGATCAACTCGACCGATGGGGGCAATTGTTACGCCTATTTGACCGAGACCCCAAAAGACACGAGCCCAGGAGCCTGACTACTGGTCGAAGGCCCACCTGCAACCTCAAGCCCATTCAACAAAGGCCCTGTAAGGGATCTTCTCGAATGTCGATCCGACCCGGCCCCGATAACCCGCTGGACACTCACCCACTCCTGCGAAAACCGTTCCCCGGAACGCGCGACCACTAAATGGCGGTAATGGGGAGGTGCTGGAAGGGCGAAGAGAGCGGCGGCGAGGGGGCAGATTGATGGGGCACGATCGAGGGCGGGTGTGGGACGTGGGCCAGAGGCAATCACACAGGGAGCTCTACAAAAGGGCTCGGAGGACGACGAAGAAGAGGACCGCATCTCAGGTAACAAGCCCGAAGGTACTCCATCAACGACCTCGTTCCCCCAATTCATCTCCTTCCTCCCCCGCTCGCGCCAAGAGACGCCGTTACGATCTCCTCACGAGTCGAACCGTCTCCGCCGGGTCTCCTTTCTCAGATCACTATCTGACTTAGGCATCGGAGGGGATTTGGCCGGAACCAAGGTCCGGCCCCCTGACGAGCGTTCTCGTCTACGCAGGTGGACAGTTGATCAACGGGCCGAGGCTACCCCTCGCCCCTCTCCGACCACTCGTCCGACTGGATAGTCAGGCTTCCCCTCAACGTCAACCTGCCGAGGCCGAGCACGCCCCACCGAGGCCGAGCGTCTTAGTCAGGTTCGAGATTCCCCTCGCCTCCCGTCGGCCGTGCATCTACCCGGGCGCCTGAGGCTACCCCTCGTCCCCCTTTCAGCCGAGGCCGAGCACGACTATCCGAGGCCGAGCATCTCAACAAGGGCCGAGGCTTCCCCTCGCCCCTTCTGCACCAATTCGAAGCCCCCCAAGGGACCCAAAGCGGGCCCCTTGACCACGTTGACCGGGTTCTCCACGGTCAACGCTTTGTAGTGAGAAAACACTCTGAAACAACTACTGCATGTCTTTTTCAGTATTCATTTTGAGAAGTGAAAATATCCATGCTATATATGAGTTTAGTTAGGGTTTTATTTTATCAAACTGTGTGCACCCTGTTATGAGTGAACCGAGAGTCCCACTATTTTCATTCTCCACATATCTATTTTATATCTCTACATATCGGTTGGTTGCACCCCATAGCTACCTTTACCGCATCTTACTTCACAAACCCAAAAAGAAAAAAAAGAAAAAAATTTATATACTCGTATGTGAAAAATAAAAAGGAAATAAAATGAATAAACATTGTTTTATATCATTTCATTAGAAGCTATCATTTATTCTGGGAAGAAAAATAAAAATTCCATATCATTTTCCCTGATGCGACGCCTCAAGCTAAGCTTGGGGGGTAAACCAACCGATTACATGAGTGAGCATGACATTAGAGTGGAGATGGTGCACATCAGGGAGATTTTATAAAACCTAAACTTTACGAATTACTTTAGTTTTGGAGATTTTTCACATATCGAAATGAATATCTGAACGGCATGATTTTTCTATTCTCTATTGCATATTGTGTGATTCTCTTATGCTCCTTGTGTATCTATGATTGAAAAGGGCGTTGCCAACTTCTTTATACTAGACTTTAGGGATTGCATGAGATTGATATGATTTGACGGTGTTATTTCAGTAGATCCCTACTCTTTGCATGCACTGCATGCTAGTCATATGATGTGTAAAGCTAGAAATTGCCAGTAGCATGTATATTTTTCATTCAGGGCATCGTGATTTACTATGTGGGCCTGAGATCTGGCCGATCATCCTTAGCACTCTACTCTCGCTTCTCTTATTTCTTTTTGTTTCTTTCTATTTTCATCTTCCTATTTTCTTTTTGGTTTCCTCCTGGCTACCGATTATTCGTCTTCCTCGAGGACGAGTAAGAGGTAAGCTTGGGGGATTTTGATGTGTCCATATTTTACACTATTTTCATATCATTATTCCATTGCATCTCATGCCATTTTCGTATCCAAATCCATCATTTTACTACGATATTGCATTTCTGACGATATTTCCGAGTTTTGCAGTGTTTTGTCTGTTTTCAGCGATTTTGGAGCGACTTGGACCCCCACTTAGGTATGGACACATCAGACATGCTCGTGAGCTCGTTGGCGGGGCTCTGGAGGAGTTCGCCACACTTCTGGAGACATCAGAGGAGAAGAGAGAGAGAGAGAGCAGAGAGAGAAACAGCCCCAGGAGCTTCTACAGCATTTTCCCAGAAAATGCTCGATCCGAGCAGCTCAGCTGCTCGACCGAGTCATATCAGATTTTGGAGAGAGCTGACACGTGCTGGCTCAAACCGAGCAGTTCAGCTGCTCGGTCGAGCAGCCTCAATTTCCAACAGAAGCCATCAAGTGACGCGCCCCGAGCTGCTGACCGAGTCCACGCCTACTCGGACCGAGCAAGAAGCTGCTTGGTGTGGGTAGGCTGAGCAGCAACTCTAATTTTTTGTAGTGCCCATTCGAGCAGCTTCTCTGCTTGCCCCGAGCTACTGAACGAGCAGCTATTAGCTCGACCGAGTCACCTACTCGGTCGGCAACTCAGGGCCATTTTTGGAAATAATTCGAAGATGTGATGCGCGCGATCTGGGGGCACTGAAGGCTCGCGATCTGCAACGACTGAAGGGGGCTTCTCATTAGGGAATTTTTACAGAGTTTTTTGGGGAGTTCTGGGCGATTTTTGTTGAGATTTTCTTAGGGTAATTTTTGTAAGAAGAATTTGAGATCAAGTACTTAAGGATTATTGCGTTATTTTGGATTGTTCTTGCACCTGGAATTCTTTTATAAATTGCAAATCTTTTCCACTGCCCGCTGTAAGTCTTTTAGCCCTAATCTCTCGATTGCTATAATATTTTCCTCTTTGAAATTGATGTTTCTATCTGCCATTGCTGCGATGTGTGAGTAGATTTACTCTACGGTTGATGGGTTAGCCCTATGGTTATAGGGGGAAATGTAGATCTAGATCCCTACGTTGGATTGGGGATTTAGGGTTGTATTTTGGTAGATCCTACCGAATCCGTAGATGACCCGTACTGAGATCATGCCCACAGTCTGTGGAAATGATGTGCTTAAGGGGTATCTAGGGATTCGAATAGGGAAATCGACGGATCCAATCAAGGTACGTGACCATGCCAGGCTCGTGTCTTGAGGGGATCCATCGACGAATGATACTGTTACGTTGGCGACTACCGCCATTGCGTCAACGAGAGCCACCGAAATACCCCGCAATTCTAACCCACGGAGTGGTATGAATTGGGGGATTAATTTCCTCATCCTAATGCAATGCGAGGATCCTATTCTAACATCGACCCCCAACGACCCTAGTGGTGATCCCTAAAGCCCTAGTTCCTTTTTATTAGCATTACAACCAACATCACCCCAAACAAACCTTTTACCCCGATAGCTATCTCACTCCTAGACTTAGAAATAAACTGAGAACCAATTGACACTATCTCTGTCCCTGTGGGATTCGACAATCTTTTATACTATAACTCGACACCGTCCGCTTGCGGATTGAGCCCGAAATCGTATCCTAGGGGCTATACTACGCCTGGCGATTGTGACACCTCCAGGTGGAACCTAGGTGTAGGTTGCGGATGCGTCAAGCTCAAAACATGTGTGTCCACTTTGGATACCAATATTTCTTCTCTTAAGGAGAAATATGAGCTCATGTCCTTCCAAGTTAAGAGATTTACCAAAGGAAAAGGGCAATTGGATGAGTTACTTGCAAACCAATTTCTAGCCACACATCGTGTTAGACTTGGTTATGTGGAAGCACATGCCTCCAAATCTCGCACCTCCTATAGTGGTGTAACTATAGATTTTGTGAGGCCATCCTCTGGTGCGTCTACTAGTGGTGTCAAAAGCACTATTGGTAGAAAACCTACCAAGAATGCCACCACTTCACACTCTCCTTCTTTTGGTAAGAAACCCACTAATGGTTGAAACCAAAAAAAGGTCGTGCATATATGTACACCAACACTCATACACATAGGAAATCTCCTACTTCACATGTGGACACGTATGACACATTTTATGCTCCACAGCCACGAACACGTGCAAACCCACATATGAGAAATACACATGCATGTGCTCCTTTAAATTCATATGTTCATGCACATCACCCTCCCTTGTATGCACATTCACCTCATCTCATGCATGATACATATGTTGCATATAACATGCATGCTCCTAAATTTGCATATAACCCATATAAGTCTCATGCTTATCCACCTCCATCTTCATATGCTAGATCTCATGATCCTAGGAAGCACGCACCACATAGAACTCAACCAATGTGCATGCAACTAGGAAAAGGACACCAAAAACATACACAATTTGGGGTCCTAAGAACACTAGCATAAATGATAGGAATGCTTATGTTAATTCCTATTTTAGCGATGTGATAAATAGTTGTAATTATGTTGGAAATCGAAAGTCTACTTGGACTTGGCTTCCAAAGGGCTAATCCCCTTGGACCCACCAAAGCTTGGATACCATGAGCTTATGTTATACTATGTAGGTACCCAAGAGCAAGAAAGAGAGCAATAATAGACATATTGGCTCTAAAAGGAAAGGATGGATGCTCGATAGCAGATGCTCCAAACTTATAACGGGAGATCACACATTGCTCTCCAAAGTGGTTAACATCAAGGATGGTGCAACGGTCACTTTTGGAGGTAATCAAAAGGGAACCATCATTGGAGTAGGCAAAGTCGGTAATACTTCCAAACCACTTATTACCCATGTTTATTTAGTTAGTGGTTTATGTCATAATCTTATCTCCATTAGTCAACTTTGTGACAAGGGTTACAAGGTTAACTTTGGAGATGGTATGTGTAAAATTGTAGATATTGATTCGCTTGTTTTATTTACCAGTATTAGGCGTAAAAATATTTATTATTTGACCTTGCCTAAAAACTTAGAACATTGCTTAGTTGCTAATACAAATGAACAACTATTATGGCATCGCTATTTTAGTCATGTTCATTTTTAAGCACTTATATAAGTTAGCTAAGCATGTTCTTGTTAAAGGTTTTCCGAAAATTGTCTTTAGTAAGAAAAACTTTTGTGATTCATGTCTAAGAGGTAAATTAAGTAAATCGTCTTTCAAACTTAAAGATGGCATAACTGTAATGCCCTACCAGCTACTGCACAAGTACTAGAGGGAGGGTGAATAGTACTTTAAAATAATAAGGCGTATAATTCCAAATTAAATTGCACACAACTACCAAATCAATTTGCGGAAGCTTAAATTGAATGACAACAATGAAATTAACAATGCTAACAAACGATGTTAATGGGTTCGGATCCACCCAAGTCTCCCCGACTTGTTCCCGGTGATCCTACGTCCCAACCACCCGGATCCCTTCCGGATACTTGAGTTAGAAACCCTAACTCAAGATTTCCACTATGAATATCTTGTGAAAAACCTTCACAAGATCAAATCATACATGCAATGGCAAAGTGAATCCCACAACCCGGGAACACAACCTTCTCTCACAACCGAGAGAATCACAAAGCAATATTAAAGAGTTTAATATGAAATAAACAAGCTTACCACAAAATCCTATACCTTGAGTTTTTCTTACCCAATAGGTGGAATGAAGGATTTGAGGAAGATGAAGTTACCAAACCCTAGCACCAAGGAAATGAGCAGCAATGGGTGCCTAGGGTAGATTTGGAAACTTGAATCAAGCAATAGCTTGAAGAGCTCACCAAGAACAAGCTTCTCTCTAGATCTAGAAATGAGAGAGAATGGGTTTCTTGTGAGGAAGAGAGCTTTAGATTTGAGGGAGAATAGCTATCTCTTTAGAACTCAATGAATCTCTTAATGGCAGCTCTGTTGAAGATAGAAATGACCTAGGTTCGTATTTATAGGAACCCAAAAACACAAGTTAGGTCAATCTCCAACGGAAAGAAATCTGTGAGAATTAGTCGGTCAAAGAACACTCACTGACCGACTAGTTCATCAACTAGTCGGTCAGTCACAAAGCATGGACCGACTAAGAGCAGATCTGAGAAGAGATAGAATTTCAGACCTAGAAAACTAGTCGGTCCAAGAACACTGTCTGACCGACTAGTTTCACAACTAGTCGGTCATCCAATGAACGTAGACCGACTAAGAGGCAAAACAACATAGTCTGAAGGCAAGTTGACTTAGTCGGTCCAAGAACAAACTTTGACCGACTAGATTGTCAACTAGTCGGTCATCAAACGTTCTTAGACCGACTAACGGTAAACAGTAGCTTAGGAGAATTTTAGAGTGAACAGTAAGTCACAACTAGTCGGTCAAAGAAGCATCACTGACCGACTAGTTCACAAACTAGTCGGTCGGTGAGTCAACGTAGACCGACTAACTATAAACAGTAAAGTCCAAGAATTTAAGGAATCAAACTAGTCGGTCCAAGAACAGTTGCCGACCGACTAGATCACCATCTAGTCGGTCAGTACTTGTTCTTGTACCAACTAACATGCACAACAAAGTCCGAATCGAAGCGCGACGCTTCGAGGAAGTTAGAATGAACTTGTGCAAGGATCCTAGAGCTACGAAATGAGCGTAATGAAGATATAGACGTAAGATATACTCAAGGCTTAACATTCTATATATTGAAGCTAAAA
This sequence comes from Scilla litardierei, assembly GCA_030789695.1. Lineage (NCBI taxonomy): Eukaryota > Viridiplantae > Streptophyta > Magnoliopsida > Asparagales > Asparagaceae > Scilla > Scilla litardierei. Next base: position 237,802,643 of record CM061142.1, on the reverse strand, counting down.
GACTATAAATAAAACCTTAATAAACGGTCTTCGATAGCTTCGATTGAATCTTCATATTTTCCAAAGCGTCGCAAGAGCTTCAACGAAGCTTTAGGCATGAAAATGAGCTTTGGAAAGTGTTGAGATGTCGCTTTGAATGTTCACGTGAAATTGGCGACGATCTCCAATACTGCGCTCACAAATTGTTAGTTCATGAATTATTTATGTTTGCTCATCATCCAAAACCAAATCCGGGGAGTCCAATATTCAACATTCTCCCCCTTTTTGGTGATGACAAACCAACATAAATAATAATCAAAGATAATAATTCAAATGTAAAATACTTACTCCCCCTGCATTGATGACACGTTAATTCCAAAATGAATATAAATGAATTGCATCAAGCAGACGAGTAAGAGAAATAAAATGAATTGATTTTTGAAATATCGGATTTTGAAAATCCTTATATGTATCTTAACTCCCCCTGAATCTAACATATCAAACTAGATTCTTGGAAATTGAGTTAAATTTTCATTTGCGCTATTTTATTATCATTATCTCTCCCCCTTTGGCATTATCCCAAAAATGGGGGGCATACAACGACAACAATTAGGAAATGTAAAATCCAACATCGGGAGTCGTAGACAAAGGCAATGGACCAACTTGACACCAAGGGAAAAATTGTGGAAATCAAAACAAGGTGTGCCAAATTTTCCATTATATATTAAAAATCAAAATCATCAAAAAACAATATTTGGTGTTTTTTTTCATTTATTGAATAATGAAACATATTCTCCAATATTCAATATTCTTGGTTAATTTTGTGCATGGAAAACAATTCTATAACATTACAGAATTTAAATCCATTTAACCAAGTTTTTTTTAAGGCGTCGAGCGACGAAATCACATTTCAAATATATTCAACGAATAGTAAAATTTGCACGACGAATAAAAGACAAAGTGAACGATGATGAACATATATATATATATAGACAAAATGAGTACATCCAAAAAGATATCACATCGAATATATGAGGTACATCATATGAAGTGAGACACATCATCTATATAAACAACAAAAAATACATCATCTTCATCAACATCGTCATATCATAAAATCCAACACCGACAACCAGAAAGCACAAAAAAAATACATCAAAGCATCTCTCAACCCCATCCTAACCCAAAACACTCTCACTAAGAAAATGTATCATCCAAAGCGTATATGGAGAGTCCTCGGAACAACGATCACGAGGAGGAGGCTGGATCTGCAGCGTCCGTGGGTCCAGTCGACGGAGTGGACTCAGGATCTGCAGGGAGTAGAGGTGTCTCAACAGATGGAATCGTCGGGGCAGGAGTCGAGATCTCAGGAACAGGCTCAACAGCAGCATGAGTCTCGACAGAAGCAGCAGCAGCAGATACATGAGCAGGCTCGGAAACCGGGTCAGCAGCAGGCTCAGAAGGCTGAAGAGCTGCAGCAGATGGCTCTGGAACACCGGAAGAGGTGGCAACTCCAGGAGCAGAAGTGGAAGTACCAGCAGCAGCAGCAGCAGTGGCCTCATCGCCACGGGCAAAAGAAGTAGCAAGCTTGTCAAGCTCCTCATCATCCATCTCCTCGGCCTCAGACACCGAAGGAGGAAGCTCAATCCCCATCATACGAGCCATACGGCAGACTACCTCCTCAGTACGAGCCAAACGGGAGTCGTGCTGACGAAGTAGGCGTACGACATCGTCCAAAGTAGCAGGGGAAGACGAGGCTGCAGCAGCTGACGGAGTAGACTGGGAAGCAGATGCGGTAGACCTCTGCACGTGACGAAGAGCCGCTAGAGATTTCTTCACGGCCGTCGCGTTCAGAGGCGTACCCAAAGGACGCTCATCGTCAGGAGGGAGAGGAACTCGAAAATGACGGAATACGAGGGTCAACAAGCAGGGGTATGGAATGTGCGCAGACTTATTGGTCTTGCGTATACACTCGAAAGAATCCATCTTATCGAGTATCACGCGAGCCCAATTTATCTCGCACCCCAAGAAAAGAGCGTATATGAGCTTCAAAACGGCTGAGAGGGGAGAGAAGAGGATCCATACTTAGGGAGGAGACACGACTTCAAAATCAGGTTAAGAACCCACGCATTCGGCTTAAAATATTTCGATGGAACACCAATGAATGCGGAGGGGATAACCTGGAAAATCTCTGAAAGAATAGACTGATCCAAGGAAGAAATGTCGTCTACGGAAATGTCCGAAGGGAGGAGACCACACGACGCACAACCAAGGATCTCCCCCAAGATTTCTGCCGTGAGAACTATAGGAGTTCCCAAGACAGTCGTCTCAATGGAGTGACTGGCATCGTACTGGCCTCGAATACGGTTGGCATAGAACAATTTCACGAGGCGAGGGTACGGTTTGGGATTGGCCTTGGGGTCGTATCGGAGATAATCTAGAAGGCCACTATAAGAGAGAAGATCAGCAAGGCCGAGAAAATCAGAGAACTGAACGTAATGCTCCAACAACAGTGGACAGTGTTCTATACGGTTGTACGCGGCGAGACACTGAGGGTCATCGCGGCACAACGATATGTCTACACCGCCAACTGGCATAGGAGCTTTACCCTTGGCCCTACGGGTCTTCGGAGGTGGGGTAGGTTCCCTAGTAGGCTCATCCTCTGGGATAAAATCAGTATCAGAATCGGGAGGAGTAGCCGGAGTGTGAAGAATAGGCTTTTTGGTCTTGGATTTACGGGGTTTGACTATGGCAGTCCTAGGCTTCTTAAGAGGGGGCGAAGATGGAGAGCCTTGGGTAGACTTGGCACGACGCTTAGGCTTCGGGGGATTCCTAGGGTCGGAAGGCCCTACGGTCATAGGAGAAGCCCCGGAAGAGGCGATCGGAATACGAGTCCTAGCCATAGCACTACGAGCACAAGCAATCGAAGACTAGGTCACTAACAACCTAGAGATCACAAGCTAACAACCCTAGAGATCAAGAAAATTCGAAAATCACAAGCCCTAGGTTAGAAATTGAAACCCTAGGATCTAGAGCTTGAAAACAAGGAGAGACAACCCTAGAATAGGAAATCGACCTAGGAGAGGGAGGGAGATACCTAGGGGGAGGAGTCGACGGCGGCGGACGGCGGCGATCGACGGAGAAACGGCCGGAAGACGAAGGGTTTCGAGAGGGGGTTTGGGGTTTTCGGGTTTGAGCTGAGAGGAAACCGACTAAAAATGAAATTAGTCGGATGAAAAATGAGTATAAGTCGGTTGGAAGACGAAAAGACTCAACTGCCCTAACCCACTTAGTCGGTCACAGTTCAAGCACTGACCGACTAGATTACGATCTAGTCGGTCGGTCAATGAGCTTGAACCGACTAAGTCGAAACAGTAGCTCAGAGTGATTTTTAGGGCTAGATTTAGTCGGTAGCAGTATACATACTGACCGACTAGTTTTCAATCTAGTCGGTCAGAAAGTGTACTATGACCGACTAACGAAAGAAAATGATAGGAGATGGATATTTGCATGATCTAGTCGGTCTGAGTTCATTTGCTGACCGACTAGATGAGCATCTAGTCGGTTGACAAGTGAACTGAAACCGACTAGAAGAGTCCAAAAATAGAAATTTGATTTCTCTTCACAAACCACTTGGATGAAACATCCTAACTCACTTATTAGTCATCTAAATTACCCCATAAAACGTCGAAATCTTAAGTACGACATTGAAATACGAATTCGAGCAATAAATTCGAATAAATCACATAAAATTCCCAAAAATTCAATTAATCTAGCATGAATGAAATATCGCGAAATATATTAGCATGCAAGATGATTGAATTTAAATATGAATCCTATATCTCGGATTCACCCATAATCCCCAATTCTCGACGCAACCGCACAAAGGAGTCCTCCTTTAGGGGTTTCGTGAAAATATCGGCGATTTGCTTTTGGGTTTCAACGTACACTAAAATGATGTCCTTTTTAGCAACATGATCATCTAAGAAATGGTGTCGGACATCTATGTGTTTCGATCGGGAATGGTGCACCGGATTCTTTGAAAGACAAATAGCACTTTGGTTATCCACCATGATAGGGCTAGTATCACAATGAATACCAAAATCCTTCAATGTGTGTCTCATCTAAAGAACCTGGGCACAAGCGGCACCGGCGGCAATATATTCCGCCTCGGTGGTTGAAAGTGATACCGAATTTTGCTTCTTGGAAAACCAAGAGACAAGAGAATTTCCTAGAAAATGGCAAGTGCCACTAGTACTTTTCCTGTCGGATTTGCATCCCGCATAATCAGCGTCACTATATGAGACTAACTCATATGTGTTAGATTTTGGATAAAGTAATCCAAAATCTAATGTGTAACTTAGATAGCGAAAAATACGCTTTACCGCTACTAAGTGAGACTCCTTAGGTTGAGACTGATAACGAGCACATATACATACGGCAAACATAATATCGGGCCTACTTGCGGTAAGATAAAGCAAACTACCTATCATACCTCGATATAGACGAATGTCTACATCCTTACCGCCCGTATCCTTGTCAAGATGCGTAGTCGTGCTCATTGGAGTCTTTTTCCTGGAGGCATTCTCCATTCCAAATCGCTTTAGCAACTCCACCGTGTACTTCGTTTGGTGGATGAAGATTGCATCGTTCATTTGGCGAATTTGGAGACCTAAGAAATATTTGAGTTCGCCCATGTGGCTCATCTCAAATTGTTCCTTCATCACATTAGAAAACTCTTCGCAAAGAGCGAAGTTAGTAGCACCGAAAATGATATCATCAACATAAATTTGAACTAATAAAATATCATTATTCGCATGCTTAATAAAAAGTGTTGAATCGGCTTCGCCCATTTTAAAATTCAAATCCAAAAGAAAATTCTTTAGGCGATCATACCAAGCTCGAGGAGCTTGTCTCAAACCATAAAGAGCTTTCTTTAGTTTAAAAACGTGATTTGGAAATTTTTCATTTACGAAGCCCGGAGGTTGAGAAACGTAAACTTCCTCAACGACATCTCCGTTTAAAAATGCACTTTTAACATCCATTTGAAATAATTTAAAATTCTTATGGCATGCAAAAGACAAAAGTAATCTAATTGATTCTAATCTAGCTACCGGAGCGAAAGATTCTTTGAAATCGATACCTTCCTCTTGACGATAGCCTTGAGCTACTAACCGAGCTTTGTTCCGGACGACGACTTGGTTTTCGTCGGTTTTGTTCTTGAAGATCCACTTTGTCCCTATGACGGTGTGGTTCTTCGATGGCAATGGAACAAGCTCCCAAACTTCATTCCTCTCGAATTGAATGAGCTCCTCCTCCATGGCTAAGATCCAAGCGCTATCTTCGCATACTTCATTAATATTCTTTGGCTCTATCGATGAGGCAAAGGCACAATTTGCGAAGTGGTGAACTTGCGATCTCGTCTTGACACTATCATAGATATTGCCAATGACTTGCTCATGGGGATGGTCACGAACCGAATGAAGCCGTTTGGGAATACCTTGATCACTTGGAACATTCTCAACAACTTCATTAGTTGGGTTAGTCTCAATAGAATCAATAGAATCATTAGACTTAGAATTATCAAACGAATCACATAAAACATCCATAGAATCATTATCATTTGAAATTCTAGTTGGAACAAATCCTTCATTAAATGAGACATGAAGCGATTCCTCGATCGTTGAGGTTCGTTTGTTGAATATCCGGTAGGCTTTGCTACGCGTAGAATATCCAACAAAAATCCCCTCATCGGATCTCGGATCGAATTTGTCCAAACTACCATATGTGTTCTTAATAAAACATTTCGAACCAAAAACACGAAAATGTTTAACTTGAGGCAACCTACCAAACAACAATTCATAACAAGTTTGTTTAGTGCCGGGCCTCAAAAGTATTCTATTAAACACATAGCAAGCGGTGTGTACCACTTCCACCCAAAATTGATGGCCAAGTTGGCTATCATCAAGCATAGTGCGAGCACACTCCACTAGCGTCATATTCTTTCTCTCAACTACACCATTTTGAGGAGGTGCACGAGGGAAAGAGAAGGTGTGAGTAATACTAACTTCATCACAAAATGTCTCAAAAGACTCATTCTCAAATTCACCTCCATGATCACTACGAATAGTGACAATGGTGGTTCCTAAGAGATTTTGTACTTTCTTAACAAAAATTGTGAAGTTTTCAAAAGCTTCATTTTTATTACACAACGAAAATACCCAAGTAAATCTTGAATAGTCATCTACGATGACAAGTCCATACCTTGCATTTCCTAAGGAAGCTACTCTAGTTGGCCCAAATAAATCTAGATGTAATAGCTCTAGTGGCCGTTTAGTAGAGATGCTTTTCTTAGGTTTAAATGAAGATTTAAGAAGCTTGCCGCGTTGACAACAATCACAAAAACTTTTCTTTTCAAAAGCAAGCTTCGGAAAACTTTTAATAGAATTCAATTTTGAAAGCTTATATAGTGTTCCAAAGTTCACATGTCCAAAGCGTCGATGCCATAAGTGTTGTTCACTTGTGTTGGCAACGAGACATTGTTCATATGACTTAGGAAGATCCAAAATATAAATGTCTTTACGACGAGTTCCGGAAAATAATAATTTTTCATTATCCTTTCTTAAAATATGACACAATCCTTTCGCAAAGCTAACTTTGTAACCTTTGTCACAAAGTTGACTTATTGAAATAAGATTATGATTTAAACCACTAACAAGATAAACATCACTAATTAATGGTTTAGAAGGGTTACCGACTTTACCAACACCTATGATGGTTCCGCTCTCGTTGCCTCCAAATACGACGCGGTTTCCATTCGCAATGGGAACCACTCCGGAGAGCAAACGAGCGTCACCCGTCATGTGTTTGGAGCACCCGCTATCGAGTATCCAATTCCCTTTGGAGCTAAATTTAAATTTGATGCTCCTTTTCTTTTTCTTTTCCTTGAGTACCTAAAGATAGACACTTTCATATCATGGTACCCAAGGTCATTGGGTCCAAGGGATTAGACCTTTGGAAGCCAAGTCCAAGTGGACTTAGACTTCCCCACATAATTCTTACTATGCACAACATCCGAAAAATAAGCATTCATGTACATTTGTTTTTCGTCCATGCTTGTGTCCTTTGGGCTCCAAATAGTGAAAATTTTGGGAGCCATCATCCTATTGGGTGCATGCATGCTACGTTGATTTCTACGTGATGCATGTTGTGGATAGGCATACGGGACATGATGGAATGGTGCACGACGAGAATTATTCATATGATGAGGTGGGTGTACATATGCATGTGTGGGAACACGTGCGTGAGGGTGTCTCACTTGGTGTGCACGTGCCCGAGAATGTGTTGCATAAAAATCATCATATGTGTGAGCCGGTGGAGTAGGACGTGTGTTCCTACGTGGCATGTTATTAGTGTACATGTAAGCATGCCCCTTCTTTGGAGGTCCACCCAATGTGGGTTTCTTTCCGAAAGAGGGTGTGGACGAGGTGGAAGCACCATTGGAAGATGATCTTCCAATAGAGTGTTTGCTCCCACTCGTTGAGGCTTCGGAAGTTGGCCTAACAAAAGTAGTGACCGACTTGGATGAATTTCCCATCATATACCCCAAGCCAATGTGGTGTTTGGCCGGAAGTAAATCTTTTAGGATATTATCCAAATGGCCTTTACCCTTGTTGAATTCGTTGATTCGGCCCAATGTGTTCTCATATTTCTCTTTGAGAGAACGCAAAGAAGTATCCAAAGTGGATATTTGCGAAGTGAGCACATAAACACGAGATTTAAGATTCTCGTTCTCAATACTCAAAGTCGAGTTTTGAGAAGTTAAATCCGCTATCTCATGTTCTTCCGCATCCTCAATGCTAACATGTTCGAGTTTAGATTTGAGATTCGCAATCTCATTTCTTAACTCTTCAACAACGGTGTCGTTGTTGGTGATGATATTCTTAGGCGATGTTTGAATGCTAGCTAGGTCATCTTTTACCTTAGTATATCTATTTACTAACTTAGTGTATTTTGACCAAAGTTGAGAGTTAGCATTTCTAAGATCATCCATCGTTACCTCATCGCTTTCGTCATTACTATCATCGGAAGAGGAGGATCCTTGATCGTTCTCCTCTCTTGCCATGAAGCACATATGTGCTTGCTCCACTTTCTCATCATCCGACTCTCCGCTTGAGGAATCCTCGGAGTCGGTAAATGTTGCTCCGACAAGTCCTTTCTTGTACCCCTTTTTGTATTTCTTGGACTTATCGAATTTTGGCGCCTTCCACTTCTCCTTTTGTTTGTTGAGAGGACACTCCGCTTTCATGTGTCCTGGCTTATTGCACTTGAAACACAAAGGAGAGGAAGAGGCGTTAGAATAACCAAATTTACCTTTGGTCTTGAAGTTACCTTTCCGGAAGAAACGGTTGAACTTCTTGGCCATGAGTGCCATGGACTCCAAGTCCAACTCGTTTTCCGAGTCTTCCTCATCGGAAGATGTGGATGAAGCCGCCTTGAATGCAATCGCCTTTTTCTTAGGCGCATCTAGGTTCAAATATGACTTCATCTTTTCTTGTAGCTTCACCTTGCTATCTTTGCGTACCTCGTATGACATCAAGGTACCCATTAGTTGAACTACGGTATATTTGTCCATGTCATTACCTTCCTCGATGGCGAAGGTACGTTTTTTCCAAGAAGAGGGAAGTCCTTCAATAAGCTTTAAGCACTTCTCCTTTTGAGTGTAGATCTTGCCGAGGGCCTCTAACTCGTCTATTATGTCAACGAAGCGAGCGTAATATTCTTTCATCTTCTCGCCCTGTTGCATATGAAACATTTCGTAATCTTTGGTTACGACAACGAGTTTAGAGTCTCTTACCCGACTCGTCCCTTCATGTAGTATGAGGAGAGAGTTCCAAATTTGATATGCACTCTTACATGTGCATATCTTATTGAAGTCCTCGGGCTCCAATGCGCATTGCAAGGCGTTCATTGCCTTGGCATTGTTTACCTCCGCGGCGACCTCCGCGGTAGTCCATTTCTCAAAATCTTCTTCTTCGGGTTCAATATACTCCTTCATTGTAGTTCTCCATAAAGATGCACTTCGGAGGAAGGTTTCCATCCGACACTTCCAGTACCCGTAGTTGGTACCGTTGAAGAATGGAGGCCTCGTAGAGGAATGTCCTTCCATCACGGAAGATGCTCCTTCACGGTTCCTGAAGGTGTCATAGTTGGAAGGTGGACGCACGGTCTTGTTGTCGTTGGCAGACATAGCTGAGTATCTGGCTTTGATACCAAATGTAATGCCCTACCAGCTACTGCACAAGTACTAGCGGGGGGGTGAATAGTACTTTAAAATAATAAGGCGTATAATTCCAAATTAAATTGCACACAACTACCAAATCAATTTGCGGAAGCTTAAATTGAATGACAACAATGAAATTAACAATGCTAACAAACGATGTTAATGGGTTCGGATCCACCCAAGTCTCCCCGACTTGTTCCCGGTGATCCTACGTCCCAACCACCCGGATCCCTTCCGGATACTTGAGTTAGAAACCCTAACTCAAGATTTCCACTATGAATATCTTGTGAAAAACCTTCACAAGATCAAATCATACATGCAATGGCAAAGTGAATCCCACAACCCGGGAACACAACCTTCTCTCACAACCGAGAGAATCACAAAGCAATATTAAAGAGTTTAATATGAAATAAACAAGCTTACCACAAAATCCTATACCTTGAGTTTTTCTTACCCAATAGGTGGAATGAAGGATTTGAGGAAGATGAAGTTACCAAACCCTAGCACCAAGGAAATGAGCAGCAATGGGTGCCTAGGGTAGATTTGGAAACTTGAATCAAGCAATAGCTTGAAGAGCTCACCAAGAACAAGCTTCTCTCTAGATCTAGAAATGAGAGAGAATGGGTTTCTTGTGAGGAAGAGAGCTTTAGATTTGAGGGAGAATAGCTATCTCTTTAGAACTCAATGAATCTCTTAATGGCAGCTCTGTTGAAGATAGAAATGACCTAGGTTCGTATTTATAGGAACCCAAAAACACAAGTTAGGTCAATCTCCAACGGAAAGAAATCTGTGAGAATTAGTCGGTCAAAGAACACTCACTGACCGACTAGTTCATCAACTAGTCGGTCAGTCACAAAGCATGGACCGACTAAGAGTAGATCTGAGAAGAGATAGAATTTCAGACCTAGAAAACTAGTCGGTCCAAGAACACTGTCTGACCGACTAGTTTCACAACTAGTCGGTCATCCAATGAACGTAGACCGACTAAGAGGCAAAACAACATAGTCTGAAGGCAAGTTGACTTAGTCGGTCCAAGAACAAACTTTGACCGACTAGATTGTCAACTAGTCGGTCATCAAACGTTCTTAGACCGACTAACGGTAAACAGTAGCTTAGGAGAATTTTAGAGTGAACAGTAAGTCACAACTAGTCGGTCAAAGAAGCATCACTGACCGACTAGTTCACAAACTAGTCGGTCGGTGAGTCAACGTAGACCGACTAACTGTAAACAGTAAAGTCCAAGAATTTAAGGAATCAAACTAGTCGGTCCAAGAACAGTTGCCGACCGACTAGATCACCATCTAGTCGGTCAGTACTTGTTCTTGTACCAACTAACATGCACAACAAAGTCCGAATCGAAGCGCGACGCTTCGAGGAAGTTAGAATGAACTTGTGCAAGGATCCTAGAGCTACGAAATGAGCGTAATGAAGATATAGACGTAAGATATACTCAAGGCTTAACATTCTATATATCGAAGCTAAAAGACTATAAATAAAACCTTAATAAACGGTCTTCGATAGCTTCGATTGAATCTTCATATTTTCCAAAGCGTCGCAAGAGCTTCAACGAAGCTTTAGGCATGAAAATGAGCTTTGGAAAGTGTTGAGATGTCGCTTTGAATGTTCACGTGAAATTGGCGACGATCTCCAATACTGCGCTCACAAATTGTTAGTTCATGAATTATTTATGTTTGCTCATCATCCAAAACCAAATCCGGGGAGTCCAATATTCAACAATAACTTCTAAGAGGCCCCTAGAATTACTTCATTTGGATTTATTTGGGCCAACTAGAACCGCATCTTTACGTAATGCTCATTATGGATTAGTCGTCGTAGATGAATTCCCTAGATTTACTTGGGTTTCATTTTTAAGCAATAAAAATGAAGCTTTTGAAGAGTTTACTATATTTGCAAAGAAAATTCAAATTTTCTTAGGATCCACCTTCATCACTATTCGTAGTGATCATAGAGGCGAATTTGAGAATGAATTTTTCATTAAGTTTTGTGATGACATGGGTATTACTCACAATTTTTCTTTTCCTTGCGCACCACCACAAAATGGTGTTGTTGAGAAAAAGAATAGGACCCTAATTGAATGCGCTCGCACCATGCTCCATGATAGTCATCTTGGACTACAATTTTGGACTGATGCGGTGCACACGGCATGTTATGTGCTTAATAGGATCCTAGTGAGGCCCCGAACGAACAAAACTTGGTTTGAATTGTTTTATGATAAAAAGCCGCAAGTTAAATATTTTCGAGTTTTTGGTTCAAAATGTTTTATAAAGAACACCTTTGGTAACTTTGATAAATTTGAGCCAAGATCCGATGAATGAATCTTTGTTGGATATTCTACACGTAGCAAAGCCTACAGGATATACAACAAAACCTATTCAATGATCGAGGAATCACTACACATATCATTTTATGAAGATTTTGATATTCCTCATGTTGTTGTTGATGGTGTAGATGTTTTATGTGATTCCATTGGTAATGTTAAAATTAATGATTCTATTATTGAGACTAACAGTACTAATGAATTTGTTGAGGATGGTCCAAGTGATCCAGGTATTCCTAAAGCTTATCCGACCATTTGTAATCACCCCCATAACCAAATAATTGGAGATATTGGTGTGGGTGTCCGAACAAGGTCAAGAATTAATTAATTCTCTTATTGTGCATTTGTCTCTACCATTGCGCCAAAGAATATCCAAGAAGCGTGTGAAGATAGCTCTTGGATAGTTGCAATAGAAGAAGAGCTCATACAATTTGAAAGAAATGAAGTTTGGGATCTCGTTCCTCTTTCAAGTGGTCACCAAGTGATTGGGACCAAGTGGATTTTTAAGAATAAGATCGATAAGAACGATGTCATCACAAGGAATAAAGCAAGGTTAATAGCTCAAGACTATCGACAAGAGGAAGGTATTGATTTCGAATAATCATTTACCCACGTAGCTAGATTAGAAGCTATTAGATTGCTTTTATCTTTTACATTCCATAAAAATTTTAATTTATTTCAAATAGATGTTAAAAGTGCATTTTTAAATGGTATTGTTAATGAAGAAGTTTATGTTTCTCAACCACCTGATTTCATTTATGAAAAATTTCCCAATCAAGTTTTCAAACTTAAGAAAGCGTTACATGGGTTGAGACAAGCTCCTAAAGCTTGGTATGATCGAATCAAAACCTTTCTTTTGGATTTATTCTTTAAAATGGTTGAAGTTGATTCAACTCTTTTCATTAAAGATTATGAAAATGACATCCTTTTAATTTAAGTTTATGTAGACGATATAATATTTGGTTCTACTAACTTTAATCTTTGCCAAGAATTTTCTAAGTCTATGAAGGATGAATTCAAAATGAGCCATATGGGAGAGCTCAACTACTTCCTTGGCTTCAAATTCGGCAAATGAAGGATGAAACATTCATACATCAAACAAAGTAGACTGGGGAGCTTATGAAGCGATTCGGGATGGAATCGTCTTCAAGCAAATAGACTTCCATGAGTACGACAACCCATCTACACAAGGATGAGAATTGGAAAGATGTAGACGTTTGTCTATATCGAGGTATGATCGGTAGCTTACTTTACTTAACCGCTAGTATGCCCGATATTATGTTCTCTGTATGTCTTTGTGCTAGATATCAAGCTAGACCTGAGGAGTCACACTTGATTGCGGTTAAACGAATTTTTCGTTACCTCAATCATTCACAAGATTATGGGTTACTTTACCCTAAGTCTAGCACATATGAGTTAATCTCATATAGTGATGTCGATTTTGCCAGATGCAAATCCGATAGGAAGAGTGCTAATGGCATTTGCCATTTTCTAGGAAATTCTCTAGTTTCTAGGTTTTCCAAGAAACAGAACTCGGTATCATTGTCCACGACTGAAGCGGAATATGTTGCCGCAGGTCTTGCATATGCATAAGTTCTTTGGATGAGACACACGCTCAAACACTATGGTGTTAATTGTGATACTTGTCCTATCATAGTTGATAACCAAAGTGTAATTTTCTTTCCAAGAATCTGGTACATCACTCCCGTACTAAGCAAATATATGTGAGACACCATTTCATTAATAATCATGTAGCGAAGAAGGACATCATCTTAAAGTACATTGAAACCCAAAAAGAAATCGTCGACATCTTCACTAAACCTCTTAAAGAAGATTCATTTGTGATGTTGCGTGGAGAATTAGGGATTATGGGTGAATCTGAATTATAGGAGTTCATACTTTTATGAGTTCATGCTTTGAACTCAAGTCATCATTTCACTTCTCATGTTTTGATATGTTATATGTTTTCATATATTTTTCAATGAGATATATTTGAGATTTTGATGATTTTGTTTGTTTGGATTAATATACGTGATTTGTATGTTAATCTATATTGTTTTAATAGTGATTTCATTATTAGAGAATAGTTAGAGTATATTCCTTTGGGTGAGTTGTCTCAATCCTATTGATTTCAGCCTCTATACATTTTTGGACTAGGATAAACGACTGTCAATCCTTCCACAGTCACCTGCCCAACTCTAATTTTTCTATCTAAAATTTGTTTTTTTGCACATGCAACTGATGTATATTTTCCAGGCGCATGTCTCTCCGACAGGCGACTGAACTTTGTTCATCAGGCACCTGTCCTGATTTTGAATTGTCTCTGTCAACTCATCAAAAATTTTGACTTTTTGTCAGGCGACTGTTGAGTATTTTACATGCACATGTCATTGTGCCAAGCGATTGTGAATTACTCAACAAGCACATGTCTATCTACCCAAGTCAGTTCTCTATATTTTTGGTCAGTTGACTGACGATTGCACATCAGTCGACTTTCCACGTCTGTGGCGGTTCGATAACTAAATCTGAGTCATTGATCTAACGGCCCAGATTCATTTGCCCCCAACATAAGTTATCATGGGCGTCAGTTTTTCTCTCTCATCCGATCGATTTCCCTCGTCTTCCTCCTTTGAACGTCAACCATTTCTTCATCTTCCTCGTCGATTCGAAGCTCCTATCCTTTGATTCCTCTCCCTGTTGACTCGATCGAGTTCTTGGATCTCTCCTCCTCCGTCATTCGTCATTGGTTTGGTATATCTCTCGCTTTTACTTTCGATCGTGCTCTATCTCTTTCTTTTTCTCTTGATTCGTGCGATGGCTCATCCCAAGATCCCTTCGTCTTCCAACGGGAAAGTCGTTGTTCTTAGGAAGGCTAGGAACCCTAAAGCCTTGGCTAGCGCACACAAGAAAATCCCATATAGAGCCCGCACCAAATTTGCTCAACCCGTCTCCGATGATTTGGATGCTTCTGACTCTACTTCTTCTTCTTCCAAAGAAGATGAGTTCTTTGAGCCCCATCAGAAGTGTCAGCATAAACCCATTGGTGTTCACATCAATGAGCTTACCACTGAGACTGATTCCACTCGTGTGGCTGCAGACACCCACACCGAGTCTATTCTCGCTAAAACCCAAGACCAAAATCCACACAGGCCTCCTCCTACTGCTCCTCTAGTCCCCATTTACCGGGATGATTCGTGTTTGGAAAAATTTCATGATATGCTTGGGATCAAGTTCATTCGTGAGTAATTCATTGTTTATCAGGCCTTCACCGCTGAGAGACTCTTCGAGATCCTCACGTCGACCCAGTTGGTCGATTTGTTTTGATGCTCTCATGTGGTCCCCTCATGCCTATCCATTCCTTGTCAAGATATTCTATGCCAACCGCATTTGTGGAGAATATGCTGACATGGGTGTCATTGACACCGTTGTACATGGGACTCATATCAGGCGTGACCCTATTCTCTTAGGAACCATTCTTAGGATTCCATCCTCTGGATCTTTGTCCGCTGATATTTCACTCTCTAATGTTGTTGAACTTGATCAGACTGTCCTTCAGGACATGTTCTTTTTGATCCCTTCATATCTCACCTCTAGCGTCAGGGCTTCTATGTTTTCTGCTCGAGGCTGGGCTGTTCACCTAGTGGTGAAGTCCAACATCTTGCCGAAATATGGTTCCTCTGATAAGCCTTCTCAAGAGATCCTCTGATGCATGTAGCCATCTTTTCTGGCATGTCTGTGAACTGGTCCAGGGTCCTCCTTGATCGAATGGACAGGGTAGAGTTCACTACTGCTTCCTCTCATGTTCCATATGGAGGACTCCTCACTCTTGTCTATTGCCATTTCAACATCGATCTGACCCCATATGAGCCCATGCCTCTTGGCCCTCTTCTTGATGCATCTTCAAAGTCAAAGACCTCTTCGGCTCTGCAAACGGCATCAAAGAAGTGGCAGTGTTCTTCAGCCCCGTCTTCATTCACCGCTTCACCTGCTGATCAGTCCTCTTCATCTGCTGCACCTTCTCGTGATCTGTTGGACGAGAAGGTTTTTTGTCTTTATGAGCTGCTCCATTTGATGTTCCAGCATCAGGGCATTCCCTTCCCTACCCACCTCCAGTCTTTTGTACCATCTCATCAGCCTTCTCAGCCTCCTCTTCCAATCATCACTAAGCTTCCTGATCATACAGTTCATACTGCTTTTGAGCCGGTTGCTTCTCTGGCTCCTTATGATGTCTCCTCTGCCATTGCTGCTGCTTCTCATCTCGAGGATATTTTTGTCAATCCTGAGGCCCAGTACTTCCGTGTTAAGTTGGCTACTCCCTTGGACTCTTCTGCAGCTGATCTGGATTGACGCTTCGCGAGACTTCTCACCCTTAGGCCTAGTTTTTTTTGGTTGGTTGAGATTTTGAGTCTATTTATACCGTTTGAATGTATTGATGGATCATGTTTGATGTTTATCATACTTTTTGTTGGATGTGGAGTAGTCTGTTATTTTGTGTACCCCATGTATCTTTGGATTTTATATATATATAGAGATAGATAGATAGATAGATATATATATATATATAGGGTGATCTTCGGTTGCGAAAAAAGGGGTTTTCGCACGGTGCGAAAACATTTTTTTTTTTTTTTGAAATTTTTTTTTTCAAAAATTCTTTTTTTGATGTTTAATCCATACAAATATATACCCCAGGGAAAATAATGGGTGAACCCGTTGGGCATTAGAGCACCCATCCACCCGTTACAAATTTAACGGTCTCAAAACGTGCGAATTTGATGAAATGCCTTGATCGAAGGCCAAATGACATTATTTCTCAATGATTATTTTTTGAGGGGGGTATAACAACATATAATGAGGGTGGGAAAAAGAATTTTTGAAAAAAAAAATTTCAAAAAAAAACTAAAAACATTTTCGCACGGTGCGAAATGTTCTCATTTGAAAATTTTCCTATATATATATATATATATATATATATATGTTGGGGATTTTTCTGGGTTTTATATATATATATATATATATATATATATATATATAAAAACCCAGAAAAATCCCCAACATATATATATATATATATATATATATATATAGGGCAATCTTCGGGTGCGAAAAATCCCGTGCGAAAGCCGTGCGAAAACTTTTTTTTAATTTTTTTAAAATTTTTTTTTTCAAAAATTCTTTTTTTGATGTTTAATCCATACAATTATATACCCCAGGGAAAATAATGGGTGAACCCGTTGGGCATTAGAGCACCCATCCACCCGTTACAAATTTAACGGTCTCAAAACGTGCGAATTTGATGAAATGGCTTGATCGAAGGCCAAATGACATTATTTCTCAACCATTATTTTTTGAGGGGGTATAACAACATATAATGAGGGTGGAAAAAAGAATTTTTGAAAAAAAAATTTTCAAAAAAAAGATAAAAACATTTTCGCACGGTGCGAAATGTTCTCATTTGAAAATTTTTCTATATATATATATATATATATATATATATATATATATATATATATATATATATATATCTATATCTATCTATCTATCTATCTATCTATCTATTCTATAAAACAAGGATGTTATCAAGAGATTTTGGATAAGAGTTTTTATATAAGAGATATTGGTTATGAGATTTTGGATAAGAGAATTTGATAAGAGAATTTGGATATGTTTGTTAATAGAGTATGTTTGTCTTTGAGAAATTGCATATGAGATATTGGGTATATGAATTTGTATTTGGGGGGAAAATTTGAAACTTGAAATTTGCTTTGAAAACATAAAATTTTGAGAACAAAACTTTTGGGGGAACGAAAACGTCCTGCCCCCCCCTCTCTCTCTCTCTCTCTCTCTCTCTCTCTCTCTCTCTCGATTCAGATCTCTCTCTGTCTCTCTGCACAAAATTCTCTCTCTCTCTCTCTCTCTCGCCCCCTCTCTCTCGATTCAGATCTCTCTCTGTCTCTCTGCACAAAATTTTGGAGGAGAAGAGAAATATTTTGGGGGATATTGAGTTCTCTCTCTCTCTCTCTGCAGGTTCTACTGCTTTCTCCACGCGAGGATAAAGAAGAAGCATCTTCTGTCGACGATGATGACGATGATGACGATGGCAAAGCATCTTCTGAGTTATCCTTGCTCAATCACCAACAGGCTCGGTTTTCTTCAACAAGCTCGATTCCTTGCTCACTCAATCTTGCATAACTTTACTTGATCCATGCTTTACTTGAAGGTAATTTGATTTCGTAGTTTCTTTTTTTTGTTGGTGAACAGGTTTGAATTTTGAATTTTGGTCTCATTAATCCAGCTGCATTCGTTTACTTGATTTGGGTGTTGGAATTTCCGTTCACATCATCCAACTGAAGATGAAAAATTGAATCTTTAGCTTTTAGGGAATTTTGTTAAGGAAAAATTGAATCTTTATCTTTTTGAGGGGATTTTTTGAGGAAAAAATGAATCTGTAGCATAATCGATGCTCCAACTTCATTATGGTGTAGTTTAACTTCATAATTACAGTTTCGTGTTTCCCTTAAAATATTGCACTAAGTTTTCCTGCAACCCCGTGCTTGGAATAACCACGCGAGAAAGCTCAACCCAATTTATTTTGAACATTAAACAAATTAGAGGTAAGACTGCAATCTTTTTTCTTTTTCCTGCATTAAATTTCAATAATAATAATTTGTTGTCACCGTTTGCTTGCAATGTGCAGGTGTTGCTCTGGAAGATAGTTGGATCTCACCTGAAAATATTGTGGTGAATTCTATAACTTTTATAAATAAATTGTGATGAGTTTAAATGATTTTGTTGGAGAGGTAGATGTTGCTATTGGATTGCATAGTTCTTCGTTCCAAATGTTATTTTTCTGCACATTTGTTGAAATTTTCTGGGGTTCTTCTATTGGTTGAAATGTAGGTTGTAAAGTGGATTAGTGAGATTGGTCTATTGTTAGCTGCATTTTGGAAATATGACTTTTGAAAACATTTCAATACATTGTGGATATTAGTCTTATTTCCAAACATACATTGTGGATGGTCTGAATTTATTTGAAAACATTGTGGATACATTGAGATCAGTCTGAATTGGAAATATGACTGATCTTAATGTATGTTTGGAAAACATTGTGGATACATTGAGATCTGTCTGAATTTATTTGAAATATGACTGATCCACATATTTCTGTGTATATTTCCAAGTGAGATCAGTCATATTTCTAAACATACATTGTGGATGGTCTGAATTTATTTGAAAACATTGTGGATACATTAAGATCAGTCTGAATTGGAAATATGATTGATCTCAATGTATGTTTGGAAAACATTGTGGATACATTGAGATCAGTCTGAATTTATTTGAAATATGACTGATCCACATATTTCCAAATGTTTTCAAAACATTCAGTCATATTTCCAAGTGGATTAGTCATATTTCCAAATGTTATGGTCTGAATTTATTGAATATATTGAAACATACATTATACAACAACATTTTGGATATCAAATTTGAATTTTCAGTATGAAATTTGAATTTTGTTGTACAATGTATCCAAAATGTATTGAAAACTTTTCAAAACATTCAGAAATTCAGTTATGACCAAATTTCTGGCTGGATCCAAAATGTATTTTGTTCTACAATGTATATGAATCTTTATTATGTTTCAATGGATTACAGAATTTGCCCCAGAACCAAGAGATGTCCTGTGGAAGAATTTGGCTATCCCTTACCGTCTGTTAGTGCTTCACAAAATTGCAGTTTCGTGGTAGCATGTCTGCTCATTATTTTCTTTGCCATCCCTGTTACAGCAGTTTAAGGGATTGTACAGTTTAAGAAGCTAAATAAGTGGTTCCCTCCAGCAAGAGCCGTGCAGTTGATGTAAGTTTTCTATCTGGTGGTTTTGCATTTTATATTCACTTGCATGAAATATTAATTCTGTATGCTTTTAATTGCTTTTAGGATTGTAAGAAATGCTTTACATTTGTCAGCTGGTAATTCTTTCTTACTATTATTATTGATGAAATATCTATCTTAATATTATTATTAATGAAAAAGTATGTGTTAAGTTACAAAGTTATTTATAATAATTTGTTATTGGTTCTTCTTAGTCTATATTTGTGCATAAAGCAGTGTGGGTAGATGATGCGGAATGAAAGTGTTATGGATTGGTAGGAAATTGGGAAACACGGGTAGAGAGATTCGGGATTCACACCCAAGCGATTCACTCAACTCTAGCAATAAATTAATATCCACCGTCTACTCTAACATCCCTCAAGCTAGGGGATGATATCTATCATGTAAGATTTTCTACAAATAAACAAGAAAACACTAAACTTAGCTTGGTAAAGATGTCAGCTAACCGAAAGAAGTAAAATGAGTGCAAACCAGCTTTTTTAAAATGTCATTTTTGATGAAGTGACTATTCAATTTGATATGATGTCCTCTCATAGCAGATAGGACCTATTGGTTATACAAATAACAGTTTGGATGTCACAGAACATCGTCATCTGTTTATATCATTTTTGATAATCAAGCCCATGTTGTAACATCTTTAGCCAAATCATCTGACATACTGTATGGGGCATATCTCTTTATTCTGCTTCAATACTTGACCTATACTATTTCTTGATTCTCTATGATACCAAGTTTATGTTGAACATTTGTTATTTATTTATTTATTTTATTTTTAGTTAAATTACAAAGGCCACAGCCTGAATAGGAACACAATTACTATTGAGCTGGGTCATGTGATGTATAAAATATTCAGTGAAACCATGTTAATTCTTCTAGGAAGTTCTATGTTAAATTGCAACATACCCAAGGTCACCGAGAAACATGGAGTCGAGTTTTATGTTAAATTGCATAATTTTGATGATAAGTTCACATCTGGAAGTTCTTCTAGGAATAAACTTGAAAATGGACTACAAAGGGATACTTGGTCGATACTGTCATTTGGAGATGCAGAGGCGGCAGCGGGTGAGAGATTATCCAACCCCATATTGCGACAAACTGCGGAGTTTTGCAGTAGCATGAATTTTTTTGGAGAGATGAATTCATCCAACTATCTTTTTAAGGCAACATTCTTTCTGTTCCATTCATTTTGATGCATAAATGAAGCTGAAAATTCATGAAATCATATGCAGCATTTTATTTGTTGTGCATTGACTGAAACTGTTGATAGTCACTGAGCATGTAGATTTGTTTTGGCTTTTTGATGTGTTTATGAATTAATATCGCATCTACTGGTAATGGTATGGTCTGTACTCTTTTTATATCTAATAATTTGTCACCAGAAATATTTTTATGAATGACGATCTCATCAGGTGGAAGGTAAGAAGGGGAGGAAGAGGAAGGTAAGAAGAGGATGATCTCATCAGCCCCAGGTTTTAATATTGAAGCAATTCCTTTTTGTTGGGTGCATGGCTAAATTTTTCCAGTTTTTCAATTTTGTCATTAATCAAAGATTTTGGCAGTGGTTGTTGCTTAGTTTATTATATGAATGTCAAAATGGATATCCTGCATTGCAATAAGGTGAAATTAATGAGAAGATGTTTTCTGACTATCAACCTCTTCGGATGCAGAGAAGAAGAGATAGAATTAATGATGAGATGAAAGCATTACAAGAACTCATTCCTCATTGCAATAAGGTAAAATGAAGCAGAAAACTTTTATATTCACCTTACAATATTGTTATGCATATAAATCTTCTGGCAGTTTTATGAGTTTGTTTTGATCGCTCCTTACACTCATCGGCTCGAGTCCTCAGCCGTATTGCTGGAGGGTATTGCTGGAGGTGAGTTCATATGTATGGTTTTTAAGAGTACTACATTTCAAAGTTATGAAATTTTGCTAACGTTAGAAATTGTATTGTGATTTTTCAATTTTTTGCAGATTTGAGGATATTGCAGGGTATTGCAGGAGGTGAGTTGGGATCAAAATTTCATAAATGTTAACTCATTTCCTCTTATGTAGTGAAGTTGAATAGCTTAAAGTTAATTTGTGGATTACACAAATTACACTTTCTTTACTCATTCTATGAAACCTGATTCCCATTTAGGTTTCGATTCATCATTGGCCATTGAAATTGGAGCCATCGACAACAACTGAAACATTTGATTATATGTATGTACCAAATTTTTGCAGTTAATTTAGCTATTACTGAAGATGGGTTGTTTGTGTTTATCCTTGAATGATTTTAGAAGTGTTAATTCATGTCATTTATGCTGTCTTGGCTTTTGCGTTTTTTATCGTTTTTATTTATTATTATTATTTTAAGGACTTTCCTCTTATGTAGTGAAGTTGAATAGCTTAATTTTAATTTGTGGATTAGAGTTTATGTCTAGCTACAGCAGGAACTAAAGTTAGTTATGATTAAGATGTTAGATACAAAGCAGACATTTTAAAATCAAATCTCATTATAAATTCTATGAAAACACTTGGTTACGAGACTTTGCAGAATGTTGCAAATCGCATGGAATATGGGATTTAGTTGTTGGGGATAGAATGTGTAACTGGAAGTTTGGCCATAAGTGCATTACCATTTGATCTCATGCAAATCATCATTCAGAGAATTGGAACCATTTCAAAAGCTCGAAGACATTGGTCTGGAATTGCAATATGCGGGGTGACAAGCCATCATAGTATAATATGGGCAAGAGCCCTACAAAAATTTTAATAGTTTCAAGAAAAGGTTACTTGGGGGTGATACATGGAGAAAAGAAGTGCCTATCATTTTTAGCCATGCTATAAGTTCGACATTCAGAGTAGAAATGTTTCAAAACTTTGCATGAAGACTAAATATGGACATGGAATGAAATAGCAGCTATAAGTCGTAATACTTGAAGGAATACGATGAAGTTAAGCACAATCATCTCCACGTTGATCTGCAAATATCATAGAGAGGAACCGAGATAGGAAGGTCCAAGGTAATAGTAGAGACACACCACATTTGTATTTCACATATTCAAGTCCTTCAAACAACATGAGATGGATATAGAATTATATAGCATCTTACTGATTTGATATAATCTATAACATTAAGCTATTCAACTTCACTACATTAGGGTATATTACAGGGTATTGCAGGAAATTGCAGGAAATTTTGAAATTAGGGTACATTATGTTTAAAATTTTGTTTGATACTGTGTTATTGTGCTAATAAAACGGAAATGCTCGCAAGTGAATATTTTATTCTCATTATTTTGATCATTTCAACTGTTTCCATCTTTAAGATAGTTAAATAGTTTACAGTGACACTTATTTGTGAAGAAAAATTAATAGTCAACTTAAGCATATTCCAAATTTTGAAATATTAAAATAGAGATTTGTAGTCACTCTGTTGAATTAGGTAATATTGGTGTTCGGTCCTAAAAACTATGAATCCACACGATATTTGTTACAATGTCACATATTTCCCTCTGATAGGGTTCTTTTTAAAACTGAAAAAAAAATCCTTTAGGTCCATCTCCTCTTTTATGTTTCCTTAGGACATTGGGTCAAATCCCATTTGTTTCACTCTAAACTTATGCCTTTCCACTTAATAAAGATTGACACTAAAAAATATCAAGATGAAACATTTTAATCTTTCTTCAAGTTTGATCATGGCTTCACTAATAAAAATGCTATTGTATTTTCATTGTTTTTGTTCTTGCTATTATTCGATTATTTTATCCTTTTAAAAAATGCAGATTATGCATGTCTCTTCATGTCATAAGTTAATTATGTTGATATCCAAATTGTTTATTTATGTGTTTATCTTCATTCATGTAGTTGGTTATTCTGCTTTTATGTGAGGCATGACTCCTTTATGTTGCAATATTTTTCATGCATGCAGTCAATTAAATATCTGGTGTATTACAGTATTTTACAAAGATGCATTTTTTTCCAGCAAGGTGCATCACCATACTTTGGGTGCATTGTTGGTCGAGTCGCAAATAGAATTAAAGATGGGAAGTTTACTCTCAATGGTGTGGAATATTCTTTGCCCATCAACATACCCCATAACAGCCCCCATGGTAATATTTATGATCGTCTAGGCATTTCTCAAGTCTTGCATGTTCAATTTTCCATGTTCAATGCAAGCATATTTTTCTGCATTCAAAATCACATTATTATGACTGTACAACTTTCTACAAATGTGCGTTGAATTGTTTCTGAAAATTCGTATATGAATTTGGATTGATAGTGTTTGTCGATTGTTAATTTATTACTGCTATAACAATTGAAAATTGAAATGGGGGGAACATTTTCAATTTTTAAAACCGCCCTCAACGTCGATGCATGCACTGTAACTGAACTCCCATCCTTAGTTCTCTTTAAATTTTTTGGGGAGATTTTCTTTGTTTTGAATTTTGAGATGAAATAAAATTTTGAGATGAAATAAATCCTAGAGTTTGTAGCTTTTCGTGTAATTGATGGGAAACATGGCATTTTTTGTGCATATGCTCTGGTAGTTGAATTGTTTTGAATTGTTTTTGAACAAGAATTATTCGCAAAAGCTACATCTTGCACAATATCATACTATATAATGGTTGTTGGGTAATTTTGTTTTTTGTTATTCTGAGAAACAAAATTTAAAATTTAAATTAACCTTTGTATGTGGACAATTTAAATCAACTTCATCTCCAAGTTGCATATGACGACACAACGAATTTGTCTCTAACACCAACATGCAAGTTCATTACAAATTCATAAGATCCACATGTCAATTCATTAATAAATAGTCATTTATAAATGTGGCAATGATTAATTTTAAGTTCATACCTCCTTTAAATAAGTTGCATTTTCAACTATTTACTTAAAAACATCATGAGCAAAAAAGAATGGATCTGTTAGTATTTTCTATCTTATATGGACTGAAGTTCCTAGCTCTTATAATCAGATCATCCATCAATTCATTGCTATCTTTCAAAATATATCAAATGTTGAAGCAACACTTCAGCCACTACTATATAGATAAAATATCAGATTAAGATAACTAATAACTCAACACTCCTTTTTAAAAATCCAATGAGAAGAAGTAATGACTGTAGAAATGTTTGTTGTTTCTTGCTCTTTCAACACAATGGATGGGCTTGAAATGTTGTTTAAATGCAAGAATTTGTGCCGTGTGTTATTGATCTCTATATAAAGTTGGTCACAGGGGATGCATTTTTATCCAATAGTGGATATTAACACAATAACAACACTTCGAGGTGAAGGTGATCTTCTCTCTGCATTGTAAAATGTGTAAATTTTTCTAAAACACTTATTTCTTAGTGCTTAAAATTTGATCTCCTCTCTGTATTGTAAAATTTGTGAGGATATTTAATTTGCTTTGGATCCACTCTTTGAAGATCCATGAATTTTGATGGTTTTGTTTTTAAGAATTTGTCATGCATGGGTGTTTGCTCTCATATCTCTCAGAAATTGAATCTATTTTTTGTAGAGATGAGTTGTGATTTTAGGAGAATGTATATTGCAGAATTACTGGTGATTGGAGGTTGAGATGGGGTTTATGATTATGGGTTTTTCAATCCTTGAATAAATTGAATGTGATGATTTTTTTTTTCAATTTACTTGATATATAAGGAAAGTTTCTTTTAAGAATTCATTCTTGATGTTTGACAAAGTGTGGTTTTTTTACTTGTAATTAATCTTTTTATTGCCACAATAGATTTAAAATTAATAGAGAATGGAGGCATAATTTGGTGCTAATATTGTGATAGGAAAAATATTGTTAATATTGTGATTGGAAAATTATGCCATGCTCGAAAAACTTATTGTTAATAGCTGTTGATAAACATATTAGCATATGGTCATATCATTTGGATCTAAATACTGGTTAACATTTTTGCTTCCTAAATGTTGATTAAAGTACAGTGTGCAAGTCTATGGCTGTCATTATACCGTAATTGAGATGTTTATTGCCAGCACTTTATAATTTGACCTTCATATTTGAATAACTACATCCACATCTAGGTTGTTGATTTAGCTTAGAGAGTTGATGTTCATCAAATAGATGACTTCTGATAGCTTTACTATTGGGTTTTATTTCTCCTAGAAATTTTACTGATCATATATGTATAATGTTTAAATTAATTTGAAGGCCAGAGATCAACGTCAAACCATGGAAGGCTCTTCTTGAAGAACTGAAGGAAGGAAACAAGAGAATGAAGTGGATGGGCTGGAAGCCGTATGCTTACTGGAAGGGAAATTTGGCGGGGGCCACGACCCAGATGGAGCTTCTCAAGGGTAACGTTTCAAAAGCCAAACACTGGAATGCTAGAATTTATGATCAGGTACTGGCATTGATTCATCCATCCCACTCTTCAACTTGACCTGTTGATCAATCAATGTTTCCACGATTTTCCTACAGGACTAGCTCGGTAAGACGAAGAAGGGGTTCAAGCAATCGGACCTGGCCAGCCAATGCGTTCACATGTACAAGATATACATCGAGGGCCCAGCATGGTCGATGAGTGACAAATACATCCTTGCATGCGATTAGATGTCATTGATAGTGAAGCCACAGTACTATGATTTCTTCACAAGGAGCTGATGTCGGTGCACCATTACTATCCGATACGGGACGATGCCAAGTGCCGGTCCATCAAGTTCGCCGTTGATTGGGGAAATTCACACAAACAAAAGGTATATAGTGTTCATCATCTTGACCTGATCTATGTATAACCTGTCCATTTTAGTGATGAACATAACTTGAAATTAATTACTACAGGCACAAGTAATAGGAAAAGAAGCAAGCGCCTTTGTTCAAGAGCACATGAAGATTGATTACGTATACGACTACATGTTTCATTTGTTAAGTGAATATGCGAAGCTCCTGAGATACAACCCTACTAAGCCTCGAAAAGCTGTCGAGCTCTGCGCTGAGTCGCTGGCGTACCGGGACACAGGGCAAGATAGGAAGTTCATGATGGAATCCATGGAGAGTGCATTGCATGGTTCGGTCCGTGCTCTCTGACTCCTCCTTACAGCCCTGCGGAGCTAGGATTGTTACAGAGGAGGAAGCTAACTCAATTATGCAAGTAAAACTGTGGGAGCAAAGGGCTTGGGAAAGCAAGAGCAAGTTAGTTTTTATAGCTATAGCTAAAATCCACTTTGGTCAATTAGTTTCCTATTGAAGATGTGGAGAAACATAGATAAGGGATCATATGTAATTTGAGTGTGATTTCAAGCATGTGCAATATTTGTATTGTATATATGTCTAAATTATATAATTCCAGAGAGTAAATATGGAACATGAGATACCTTTTATTAAACAGATTATTGAATATTATATCTATAAATTATTATTTACATGAGAATTTTGGTCAAATTCAATACCAAATGTAATATTGTCAATGTGCCATTAAGAATCTAGAAACAAACTTATCAATATCTATATTATATTTGAGGACTTTTTTGAATATATGGTTGACTAGGACAAACTGATGTCATGCTGATGTATAAAGAGGTTGATAGAAAAATGGCTAGGATTTAATCTTGGTAAAAGAAAGACTGTGATAAGTATTTGGGAAAACCAAAACACTAACCACTTTATTTTGTTTTTTTCTTTGGGTTTCAAACCCCTCACAATTGCTACATTTGAGCAGGATATAGCCTCTTCTCCTTTTTACACCTAAGGCGCCCGGGCCGAAGGAGAAGATAAATTTTTGTTCCTTTAAATTTTGGAGGGGGAAATAATTTTTGGGGAGAACAAAGATTTTGAGGTTATGTCGTAAATGAACCGTGCCCGAGGGCACGGTTCATGACTATCTATATTACATTTGATGACTGTTTTTGTATTCTAGGGCTGACTAGGACAAAAGAGTTGATAGAAGAACGACTGCGATTTAATCTTGAGGAATGAATGGTTGAGAAGAGATTTTGTGGAAAGTTTTGGAGGGAAAAATAGTTAGGGGGAAATGAAAGTTTTTAGGGAATGAAAATTTCTGGGGAATAGCAGAATGCACGCAATTAATGCATTTGGGAAAAAAACTTTAACTTGCAATTAATTCTATAGATCGAATGCTGTTGCAGATCGAATGATCTCTCCCTCAATGCGGGGCCCACCGTCTATTTGATGCATGGGGGCAACAAGATCAGAATAATTGCCCACGTACCGAAGGCGCTGACACCTATTAAATCTTTTTACGCTAATTTTTTGTTCTGCACCGAAGGCGTCCGTGCCGAATTTCTTGTTTCGCGCCAAAGGCGCCCACGCCGAATTTGTTGTTCTACGCCGAAGGCCCCTACGCCGAATTTTTTGTTTCGCGCCGAAGGCGCCCATACCGCTAAATATTTTTACGCTAATTTGTTGGTCCACGCAATTTTGGCTGTGGAAATAATTTTTTGGGGAACAAGGATTTCGCGGGGGAAAATCTTAATTGAACCGTGCCCGCGGGCACGGGTTATGACTAGTATATCTATATTATAAAAGAGGGAAGTTATCAAGAGAAATTGGACAAGAGAAATTGGATAAGAGATATCTATATTATAAAAGAGGGATGTTATCAAGAGAAATTGGATAAGAGATATTGGACAAGAGAAATTGGATAAGAGATATCTATATTATAAAAGAGGGATGTTATCAAGAGACATTGGATAAGAGATATTGGACAAGAGAAATTGGTTAAGAGATATCTATATTAGAAAAGAGGGATGTTATCAAGAGAAATTGGATAAGAGATATTGGACAAGAGAAATTGAATAAGAGATATCTATATTATAAAAGAGGGATGTTATCAAGAGATATTGGATAAGAGATATTGGACAAGAGAAATTGGATAAGAGATATCTATATTATAAAAGAGGGATGTTATCAAGAGAAATTGGATAAGAGATATTAGACAAGAGAAATTGGATAAGAGATATCTATATTATAAAAGAGAGATGTTATCAAGAGAAATTGGACAAGAGATATTGGACAAGAAAATTGGATAAGAGATATCTATATTATAAAAGGGGGATGTTATCAAGAGAAATTGGATAAGAGATACCTATATTATAAAAGAGGGATGTCATCAAGAGAAATTGGATAAGAGATATTGGACAAGAGAAATTGGATAAGAGATATCTATATTATAAAAGAGGGTTGATATCAAGAGAAATCGGATAAGAGATATTGGACAAGAGAAATTGGATAAGAGATATCTATATTATAAATGAGGGTTGTTATCAAGAGAACTTGGATAAGAGATATTGGACAAGAGAAATTGGATAAGAGATATCTATATTATAAATGAGGGATGTTATCAAGAGAAATTGGATAAGAGATATTGGACAAGAGAAATTGGATAAGAGATATCTATATTATAAAAGAGGGATGTTATCAAGAAAAATTGGATAAGAGATATTGAACAAGAGAAATTGGATAAGAGATATCTATATTATAAAAGAGGGATGTTATCAAGAGAAATTGGATAAGAGATATTGGACAAGAGAAATTGGATAAGAGATATCTATATTATAAAAGAGGGATGTTATCAAGAGAAATTGGATAAGTATATTATAAAAGAGGGATGTTATCAAGAGAAATTGGATAAGAGATATTGGACAAGAGAAATTGGATAAGAGATATCTATATTATAAAAGAGGGATTTTATCAAGAGACATTGGATAAGAGATATTGGACAAGAGAAATTGGATAAGAGATATCTATATTATAAAAGAGGGGTGTTATCAAGAGAAATTGGATAAGAGATATTGGACAAGAGAAATTGGATAAGAGATATCTATATTATAAAAGAGGGATGTTATCAAGAGAAATTGTATAAGAGATATTGGACAAGAGAAATTGGATAAGAGATATCTATATTATAAAAGAGGGATGTTATCAAGAGAAATTGGACAAGAGATATTGGATAAGAGATATCTATATTATAAAAGAGGGATGTTATCAAGAGAAATTGGACAAGAGATATTGGACAAGAGATATTGGATAAGAGATATCTATATTATAAAAGAGGGATGTTATCAAAAGAAATTGGACAAGAGATATTGGACAAGAGATATTGCATAAGAGATATCTATATTATAAAAGAGGGATGTTATCAAGAGAAATTGGACAAGAGATATTGGACAAGAGATATTGCATAAGAGATATCTATATTATAAAAGAGGGATGTTATCAAGAGAAATTGGACAAGAGATATTGGACAAGTGAAATTGCATAAGAGATATCTATATTATAAAAGAGGGATGTTATCAAGAGAAATTGGACAAGAGATATTGGACAAGAGATATTGGATAAGAGATATCTATATTATAAAAGAGGGATGTTTTCAAGAGAAATTGGACAAGAGATATTGGATAAGAGAAATTGGATAAGAGATATCTATATTATAAAAGAGGGATGTTATCAAGAGAAATTGGACAAGAGATATTGGACAAGAGTAATTGGATAAGAGATATCTATATTATAAAAGAGGGATGTTATCAAGAGAAATTGGACAAGAGATATTGGACAAGAGAAATTGGATAAGAGATATCTATATTATAAAAGAGGGATGTTATCAAGAGAAATTGGATAAGAGATATCTATATTATAAAAGAGGGATGTTATCAAGAGAAATTGGATAAGAGATATTGGAAAAGAGAAATTGGATAAGAGATATCTATATTATAAAAGAGGGACGTTATCAAGAGAAATTGGATAAGAGATATTGGACAAGAGAAATTGGATAAGAGATATCTATATTATAAAAGAGGGATGTTATCAAGAGAAATTGGATAAGAGATATTGGACAAGAGAAATTGGATAAGAGATATCTATATTATAAAAGAGGGATGTTATCTAGTGAAATTGGATAAGAGATATTGGACAAGAGAAATTGGATAAGAGATATCTATATTATAAAAGAGGGATGTTATCAAGAGAAATTGGATAAGAGATATTGGACAAGAGAAATTGGATAAGAGATATCTATATTATAAAAGAGGGATGTTATCAAGAGAAATTGGATAAGGGAATTGGACAAGAGATATTGGATAAGAGATATCTATATTATAAAAGAGGGATGTTATCAAGAGAAATTGGATAAGAGATATTGGACATGAGAAATTGGATAAGAGATATCTATATTATAAAAGAGAGATGTTATCAAGAGAAATTGGATAAGAGATATTGGGCAAGAGAAATTGGATAAGAGATATCTATATTATAAAAGAGGGATGTTATCAAGAGAAATTGGATAAGAGATATTGGACAAGAGAAATTGGATAAGAGATGAGATTTTGAGTGATATCTATTATATAATGCATGACCTTTGTCCTATATGGCGGTTTTGTCATACATGTCTCAATTTTGTCCTACGTGTCTCCATAATTATGACTAGAATAATCTACTCACACAATTATTTAAAACTGAGTTTTGAAAAAAAAACGGTTCTAACTTTGGATCCTACGACTGTTTTGAAAAGGAACGGTTCTAAAAAATAAAAACCTGTTGTCTTCAATTCCCGTGCCCTCATTTACAAGTTCTCAACAATTCCCAACAACAACCTGTTGTCTTCAATTCCCACTAACAAACTGTTCTCTTCATCCTGCAACCTTCATCCCACAAACGTAACTCATCTGCGACGTCCTCGATTCAAGACGTCCTCTGGTACTCTCTTCTCTCTCTCTCTCTCACAATTTCATTCATTAATTTCTGATCCCTAGGGTTTCGGTTAATTTTTGACATTTTTTGGTTAATTTTTGACATTTGAAATCAATGTTTGGAATTTGTTTTTCATGTTCGAAATCAACGCTTTCTTAAAGTAACTGACCTTTTGAGTGTTTGGGTTTCATTTTTTGGCATTTGTCTGTTTAGGTGAATTACTCTACATTTTTTTGGGTAGAGGAAATGTCATTTTTATGTAGTTCCCCAGTAGTTCCCCAGTTAATTTCATTCTTAAAGTTACTGACCTTATTTAGGACCGTGCCAATGAGTTATTTGAAACTTTTTACCAGTTTAGCATTAATTTAATAAGCACCAGTTCAGCATTAATTAATTTAATAAGCACTTTATTTATGATGGTTCCTCAGCATTTATTTAATTATTTGAATCATTTATGATGGTCCTCATTGAATTATTCACTGTGTTGATTTGCATGGTCCTCATTTAATAATGCTAATGAAAAGTGCCCTTTGATTACCAGTTTAGCATTATTCATTTAGGACCGTGCAAATGAACACGATCCAATTATTTTTTTAGGATTAGCCCAGGTGAACACGGTCTAATTTGTTAAACAGTTTAGCATTATCATTATCATTATCATTATAATAAACTGTTTAGGATTAGCATTATGACTGTGCATGGGTTACCTTATCTAAAGGACACAGACTTCGACAAATTGAGTTTCAATAGGCAGATTGAGTTTCAAATTTTTGATGATTGAGTTCCAAAGGGCACTTTTCATTTAACTGATTGAGTTCCAACTGATTTTGTTCCAAAGTGAACTGTTCCAAAGGGATTAAAATCAACTAAACATAAAAAATTTCCATTTCATGTCAACTAAACATAAAAATGCAACAAAAAACTTCTTGTTGGAGGTTATTTTTAATTGATAGAGATTGTGACAGACTGCTCACACTTATATCCAGATTAGACATGCAACCAAGAACAAAGATAATTCAACAAGCTTGATGCCAAAGAGGACACAATTCTTTCCAATTCTAATTGGGAGTTCTGAGTGGGGATATCGCTCAATTTTTTTAATTGTGAGTTGTGCGTGGGGATTTCACATTATTCTAATTCTAATTGATGCCAAACATGCCACGATTTGATATCGCTCAATTAAGAGGACACACGCTTAATTGATATAATTTCTTTCCAATCCTGTTTTAATGGTAGTTTACAGTAAACGTTGGGCGGAAACATATAGATAGCAACACAATTCCCTAAGGTTAGATTTTCTTTGATATGGTTGTATAGGAAAGATAACAAGCTACCTTTTTGAATGCCAAAAATAATGATCTCCCATTTGAAAAAAAAATGTCTTAATTGGAGGAATAAAAATGCATTTGGGAGATGATTATCATGTCACCATTTCACCCGTGCACTGACTGTCCTCCTCGGTTTCGCACTTGGGAGACGACCTTCGCCTTGCCTTTTGGGCACGGGTTATGACTAGTATATATATATATATATATGATGTTTCTTTTTTTTTTGAAAACCCAGAAAAATCCCCAACCCCCTCCCCCCGCCTTTGGCTTAGGAGGGTAAGGCGAGAGCCCGGCCGAGACTATGCAAACTGGGGGGTGACCGCCATGCCCCCAACGGCCCCCGGGTTAGTCCGAGTGGGGAGATGTAGCCCCAAGGTAAATAATTCCACAACAATTTCCACAATAATTACCAAGTCACGGCGGCCATAGGCCTCAAACCCCGCACCCCTTGGCTTTGGAGCGGAATGACTTACCACTAGGACACCCTCTCGTGGGCTAAAAAACAATATATACATGATGTGATGTGAGACATTTTCTTGCCTTTGAAATGTTAATATTGGATTCTTGTTTCTTTAGTCAACTAAAATTTCTTTTGTTGATGAGTATTTGGTATATATCATTGTGATGCACCTTCGTGTTTTCTCGATTTTATTATGGTATCATATTAAATATATATCCCATTCTTTAGACTCTCATGATTTTTTTAGTACTTATTTAGAACTATTGTTGTTGTCTTCTACTCCCACCTTTTGGATAATGCCATAGGGGGAAAGAAATAAACATATTATAATTTTGTTCTAAGTAAATTCTAAACTTGAATCTAAGATTGAAGTTGCCTTAGATTCAAGGGGAGTAAGATATAATGAACTTGGTCTATAGATGTTTGCTTAGAAATAAAAGTATCCTAAATTTCTAGCATTGAAATCATTTCATTTATGCATATCATGTTTGCTTCAATTGATCTATAGATGCCCTTATGTATATTGACTAACTTGATCGACATCTATGTAGGGGGAGTAAGTATTCATTACACACAATAATTTATCTTTTTGTTTATGTTTGTTTGTCATCATCAAATGGGGAGAATGTTGAGTATTGGACTTCTTCCTACTTGGTGTTGATGATGAGCAAACATAAATACTTGTGACTCATCTCCTACTAGCAATTAATCCATTGCCTAAGCATATCATGAAGATCAATTTGCAATAGATGTCACTCAAGGATCAATCAAAGCATGAAAAGTGGATTATATGATCAAAGATGATGAATGAAGCTCTTAGAAGACTTCAAGCTCATTCTATGGAAAGAAGAGAGGCTAATACAAGATGTAATCTTTTTATTATCTTCTAGTATGTAGCTTAGAAGTAGAAAAATGTTGGAGTACACACGCATATCTATTTCTGTCCTAGGAAATCATTAGATCACATTTCCTTGGCGTCCAATTCATAATTCTCATTTTGGATTTCAACCGGCGATTGCTGAATGTTTTACAAGCGCTTGTCTCCAAACAATCGCCTGTGATTTGTTCTACAGTCGTCTGTTTTGCACATACTTTATCATTTGGTTTTTGGGCTTTCAGCTATAACATTCATCAGGCGACTGCTGTACAAAGTACATGTGCATGTCCAAGTTACAGGCGCATGTGACTTGTTAGTCAGTCGCATGTCTCGCTCTTGCCCAAATATCATTAACTTGGCTTCTTTCGACCAGACGACTGATGTCGGTTTCACAGTCTCCTTTCCATGGCACAGGCGCCTGTGAGTTCTTCTTCAGTCGCCTGTCGATCCTTGTCATAACACTTGGTTTTTGACAAGCTCTGTAAGTATCGGCCAGACGACTGATGTTGGTTTCACAGTCACATGTCCATGGCACAGGCGCCTGTGGATACCACATCAGTCACATATCACTTCTTCCTAAAACTTCCTTAGTTTTCTCAACCTACTCATGATTCGCTCAGTCACATGTAGAAGGTTTCTCAGTCGCCTGTTAGGTTTACAGGCGCCTATCAGACCTTCATCAGTCGACTGTCCTATATGGTAAGCTATCGATTGAATTCTCACCTACCCTTTAACACAGTGCAGCAGTCGACAGTTGTTTCTTCAACAGTCAGCTGTCGAGTGTGTAAATTCTATCTGTTGGTTGTTTCTCCACGAATTTCATAGGGGTTTTTGGGGATTCTGTTTGAGGATTTTAGAGAACCTATAAATAGGGCTTCTACTGTTCCATTGATGACTTCTTGATCATCTCTTGAAAACCTTAAGCTTTCATCTTCAAGTTTTTCAAAGCTCTTAAGTCCAAAAGCCCTAGATTTCCAATCTCATTCTCTCTTGCTCTCCAACCTAGAATCAAAGTTATATCATCTAGGTAATTGGTGGTGACAAGAGAAATGGCTTTCTCTCTTCTTGGAAGAGACTTCAACACACAACACACTTGCTCCTTCAAGTTCTACTTCAAGGTATAGGTGATTGTAAGTGTGGCTATTTTATTATTCCATATCTTTCGATTTTAGTTTTACTCTCAGTTTGTGAGAGTGGTTTGCTTGATCCCAAGTTGTGGGAGTCAAGGACAACGAGTGTGTTTCGATTTCACTTGTAGGGCTGCTACAAGTGGGTTTAAAGGAAACCTCAAGTTAGGGTTCTAACTTGAGTATCCGGAGGTATCCGGGTGGAAGGGACGTAGGATTACCGGGAACAAGTCGGGAGTTGACTTGGGTAATCCGAACCCTTGAAGCATACTTTGTGTTAGCATTGTTTCATTTTGGATTTATTTACAATACCGCATTTATAGTTAGTTAGGAATTTAAATTGGTATAACTATCGTTTAAATTTTATAAACACTATTCAACCCCTCTCTAGTATTTTCCGCATAGCCAGGGTCCTTACATAAGTAGTTCAAGAAACCGCTGCTATATTGGTCATTAGAAACTGAGTTTGTATTGGTTCAAACCAACTAAAAGCGAACCATCTAACCTGAAACATTCTCTTGTAGCAGTTTCGAACCGTCACTAAAGAAATTTCTAGCAGTTTTTCATTGTTAAAAATAATTATATGAAAATTCATAATTATTTTTGATGGTTCTAAACCGCCAGAAACTTAAATAATTTAAATATATTTAAGTTGAAAATAAATATAATTAAAATATAAATAACTCAAAATATGGCCCAAAAAATATCAACATTAAAGAAAAAATAAAAATGAGATACAAAACAAACCTGGTTACAATTGAAAAGGAAGCACAACGCAATCTAAAAAACTTAAAACGCAGCTAAAATGTTTTGAAAATGACCTAAATAAATTAATTAAACAAAAATTAATCAAAAAATAAAAAAATTGTTATGAAGGTGGCGGCTACGAACCTGTAGCCATATATTTATAGAAAAAGATTAAATAATGGGTGGATACCCTAACCCTAAGTGGGCTTCACATGGGCCTACAAAAGCCCATTCATAACACTTCTCCTTATCCATCCGTCATTGTAAGTTTGGTAAATGAATGCTTCAGTATTCATAGAGCTTATGTGATCTAAGCTTGAAAAACATTTCAAGGTTGCTAACAAAATATTAAGGTTGTTAAACGTAGCATTGATCAAGGTTTACTATATTCATATGTTAAAGATACAAGGTTGTCTGGTTACACTGATGGTAATTATGATGGAGACATAGCTAAGAGAAAGATCACATCTAGGTATGTATTTCTATATTAGCTCAGTATTTTTTCCTAGCCTTTAAAGAAGCAATTTATAGTTGCACCCTTAAGATATGAAAACGAGTATATAACAGCGTATGCATGTGCATGTCATGCAATAAGGCTCAGAAACTTGATGAAAAGCATTGCAACCCCAGCAAAAACATATCAATATCTACATCGATAATTAGTTAGCAATTGTACTTGTGAAGAATATCAACCCTCATGTAAGAAGCCAATATATCAAGACAAGATACCATTTCATTTGCCAACATGTGAAAGAGAAGAAAATGAAGTATGAAAATTGTGCGATTGAGGATCTAGTAACTAACATTTTCATAAAGCCATTGTAGGTAGAAATATTTGAGAAACTTGTCGTCTTATTCCTCTATTCTGAGCGGAAGAAAATACTAATCATGATTAAATAATTCTGAGAGGAAACGTTAGAGTTAAATACAAATTTATTTCTTTATGCACAGATGCCGATGAATTTGTGGTGGTCAAATGAGTTAAAAAAATTGTTGTTGTTAGTTGTGTATAGATTTACTTTAGTTTTATGTAATTGTTGTAGGGGAGTTATATAAGGAGAAGTGTGATGGTGATTTAAAATATGAAACAAACTTTGGTGTGGCTGAAGCCAAAATGTAAAAAAAGGACAATGTTAAAGAGTGTTTTTTGAGTGATGATTCAGGGTAAATATTGCGTATTTAGCCCATCATTTATTATCATTTTGAGCAAATATGATGTGTATTTGGCCTAAAATACAAGCGTATTTAAAGTATTAATTATTATTAGAGCACTTTCTTGATTTATGCACAAAACACCATTTTATTAATTATTTTTGTTTTCTCATATTTTTCAAGTGAAGCTCTTAATTTTACGATTCCAACACATATTTTTGCAGATTTTTATGAGCTCGGGGTTATTTTTATGCATTTTAGAAGGTAAATAGGATTTTTTAAAAATAAAAAACATTTATGATGTCACGATGACGTCATAAACATGCAGAATCACAGAAAGTCCAGTTTGGAGCAGGTTTTGAGCAGATTGTGAACCGTTTTGACTCCTAAAACAAATAGGAGTCCTACGCATGCCAATATATACACTGTTTTGGGGACTTTTAGGTTATCAAACAACGTCTAAAAATTCACAAAAATACTCAAAATTTGCGTATTTCAGATAAGACGTCATAGAGGAAGCAGCAGCACCAGAAAAATTTGGCAGTAACCAAAGAAGATGCTTTGAGGGTTAAATTGAAGGGTATGGTAATAAAAATCTCAACTTTCTTATTGTATTGAATTAGATTCTTGTATTAGAGACTAAAGATGATATTTATATTAAAAAGATTGAGTCTTTTATCTTAATGATTGGCTAATTATTTTATGTGTTGGTTATAATATAGTTGGGGCTGTCACATCCCGTTTCCCAAAACAGGTGCAAGGACGAGACGAAGGTCCGCATGGGCCTGAGCTGTGAGGCTCGGACCCAATAAGCGTCTGTAGAGATACCATTAAAAATTTCAGGTTCTTGCGTATAAAAGTTCATAACAATAAGAAAAGAGTACTCGAAAGGAAACTACATTCATTTATAAAGAGATAACATCCATCATATGACAAGACTAATAAAAGAAGCCTAAGCATGGCTACAACTACGAAAAATGAAACTAATGGTGCAACGCACCCAACCTAGGCAGAAAGTAAAGTGGTGCTACGCAACCAAACTAAAAGCAGTAAACCTCTGGAAGACAGCAACGGTGAGGAACCTCCAGGTCTGGTCCTCGTCTGGCACGTACTCTGGATCAACGTCCTCCGGCTCCAAGTCCTCAAGTAAGGCTGGCTCGTCTGTGTACTCTGTCTCAGTACCTAACGCACAACACCCAAAAGAAAAGGAGCTGTACGTCAGGTAAAGTCTAGAAGGAAAGGTTAGTAGGCTCTACTGCAAATGTAAAGGAATTTAAAGATGACATTTTAATGTTGGTTTAAAATGAAATGATGCAACAGCATGACATGTATAAGTAAGGAAAGTAAAAACGGTGCAGAAAGTAAACGTGGCAGGCAAAGTTGTAGCGTAAGCTACCAAGACAAGACTAGACAAGACTGTGTGACACCAAGCGACTCGACACCAAGAGTGTTCACGCCTTCAGCTTAGAAAGTGGCCAAACTCTCTAACCTGGTGGCCGCTCAACCCTACCCCACCCCAGGTACTCAAGACATGACTGTATAGGACCACTCACTCTAGCTCGGTGAGTGCCTC
>CM061142.1:237695545-237763724 GCA_030789695.1 Scilla litardierei | reverse complement strand
ATTACTTCCCCTGATTTTACTATTTTCTAATCATTACACTTCCATGTTAATGATCGTAGAAAGCCATCGTAGCGTATTCACGGAGTTACTTCTTAGTCGTCCTTACGTTTCGATCATCGAACCTATTCCTTGTTCTCGATTCACATAAAATCTTCAGGTCCGCCATCTTTAACCTTTGAACTTCCCCATTGCAGATCTGGGGTCTTCTAAAAAGTATTTTCGATATCTCTTTTATTGAGTTCTTTGCTAAGTTTAAAATCCTTTCGAAAACTTTTACTTAGATTTTTTTTACACTTCAGTCGACTTAAACCCAGTCTTGATTATGAAACTCATCTGACGCGATCTTTAGTTACTATCTTATAGCAATTCTCTAACGTACATCTTCCGCACTTCTGTAATTACTCTATTTTCCTCATGTAATGAATGTCTTTTTAAAACCCTAATCCTATTTCGCTAGTTCAAAATATCATCTCCTTCTCTTACTAACATATTTCAAAACGGACATTCATACATACTTTTAAAATGCCTTCCTAAGTTAAATAGAACTTCAAGATCTTATGCGTCAGTCTTATAATCATTGCCTTCATATTTTTTTACAAAAAAATATTTTTTTTTCTACAAACCTATTCCCATTTACAAAACAAGCACTACACCTCTATGACCATGTTACTCTTCACCTATTATTTGATTGATCACATTTTACGTCTTAACTCCTACCGTAGGCTCGCTATTTTCTGTAAGTTATAACGATGTTATTATTTTTACACATATCCTTATCTTCTTAATTATTTAATTATTCATAAATATTTTATGTCACCGAACCGACTAACCTCTTATCCACGCCACCTCCGGGACCGTCCATCATAACATTAATTCGTTGCGTCTTCCAGCTCTGAATCCTACACTATTACTTAGTTATCACGTTAGTGCTTATCATTGCTTAGCGAGACCATTAGCATTGATTGTGGGGTTGATGTGATTCATGTGAATAGATAGTGAGTGTGGACCCGTGTGTGCAAATCTCTATATGCCACCCATGTATGAGTGTGCTTACCCTTAGTATATTAGTATAGTGTGATTATCTATTGTGATTGTATGTGCATGTACGGTATTATGTGATATATATGCATATAGTCGAGTATAGAGTAGCAAGTGTTAAATTCTAATTAAGCGAGTGATTAGCTATATCACTATATGAATGTCTGTATGTATTAGATTTAGTATTGGCCAGTTACTAAGGATATATGTACCTTAGTCGTACTTGTTAATGGTTGTAATTATATGCTAGTACGGTGGTGTGCATGTTAGGTGCATGATAATAAGCGTACGTATAATTGTGTGTACAGATGTATTATGTGATTTATATGTTAATATGTGTGGCGTGTGCTCGTGTGTATATATGTATGTGGTTAGTTATAGGTATGTATGTATATATATATGTACTGTATAAAATGGGTGTGTTTTATGTACAATAAGATTATAATATTACCCCTACGGGATGATGTATGAGCATGTGTATACCAGGAAGTATGTATAGTCATATGTTTGTGACTACGTATATGGATGTATGTAATAGTATACTAGCCCTATGTAAATTACCATGGTTGTGTATACCGGTGTGTGTGTGTGTGTGTGTGTGTGTGTGTGTGTGTGTGTGTGTGTGTGTGTGTGTGTGTGTGTGTGTGTGTGTGTGTATGTGTGTATTTGTCCTATATAGATACGAGATAGGCGTGTAGTAGTGTAAGTATGTATATGTATGTGAAATGAACGTATATATAGGTATTTGAAGGTGTGTGATATATGTGTAAGTAAATGCATATGGATGTATATTGTTTCATTATAATGTTTGTATGACTGGGATAGAATGACCTTAGTGTCTAAGTCCGCTCACTCCTATGTCACTCCTATGTCTAAGTCCGCTCACTGGGATAGAATGACCTTAGTGTCTAAGTCTGAGGGCGGACTTAATCCTAAGGTGGGTAGATTACGATGACCCTAGTGCTATGGGTAAGGCTTATACAAATCTGTGTATGGTGTAAGATAATACGTGCAAGTATATACGAATAGTGATATATATTATTACGTGTGTATGGTAATATGCGGTATGTAAAAGTGATCGTATGATTGAAAATGTTAATTGACGGGGAATGATTGTTTTTTTGTTAGTGGTATGTCTATGTGACATGTGGTACTGTATCAGTATAGATTGTGAGTGTATAAGATGTATGGTATTATCTTACGTATTGGTAATAATGTGAGTGTGCAAGGTGATGGCATACTTACAGCTAGTAAATCGATGTGGTTGTGTAGTAAGTGTTACTATTCACCCGAGTATAATATTGGTTTGGATTGTATTTGTAGGATGGTATTATATTAAACGTATTATGTTAATACGTAAATAGTGAGGCGTGTATGTGTATTGTTACTACTAATAGCATGGACGTTGATTAGTATTATCTACGGTAATACTATTGGTATAGATATTGGTATTAGAAATACTATTTAGATATGACATGATGGTTACTTAAGGTGTGTATACATTAGAAGAGGAGATACGAGCGTTACCTTTACGTTTTCCGCGTGTCTTAGCCGATAACATTCCGAGGACGGAATCGTTTTAAGGTGGGTAGGATGTAACGACCGGTTTTCATCATCACGTTATCCGTATTTTTCTCTCTCGAGTACTTTCTTCCGTATCCGTAGTTAGACGTTTCCGTCTCGTACCCGTACCCATACCCGTGCCCGTACCCGTGTCCATTTCTTTTCCCCATACTTATTAGTTTTAATAATAAATCCTTTAATAATTATTTTCAATATTTTTATATATAATTAGTTTAACTTTTTCAAAATTCAAAATTCAAACTTTAAACCTATTAATTCAGTGGTTGAATTACTTTCCTAATTAGACCCATTTAAACCTATTATTAATTGGTTTTATAGCCCTAATTCTCCTAATTAAATCCATTCAAATAATCCCATTAATGAAAACAATTCAATTCTACTTACTAATATAAACCCTAGTTTTCTACATTCTTAGGCCGAACCAAACACGACTCACGCACACACCATAGCAAGACACACTTATATTTTATAAACCATAGGCCCTATTTTTTACTCACAACCACTCCCTCACACCTACAACTTTATAAACCCTACACCTTTGTTTTAATTAAACTATAGACTAGGTCCCAACAGCTAGCTAGTCTACAAAAAAAAGAAGAGAACCCGAATCATGGGCCATTCACGTGTGCAACCAAACCCAAATTTTTAAACATGCTAGCTCTTACATTAACAAACCCTAGGCATGCACCTATTTCTTTATATATCTAAAAACCCTAGGACAGCATAGCCGCCCCTACCCTCTATTTCTCCACGCAACAACCAAGCAGCCCTGTTTCTCTCTTCCAGCTCCACGTAAAACAACGCCGCATGGCCTCCACGAGTGCCCAGCCTCGCCTAGAAACACCGCCCAACCACCAAGCTTCGCACGCCGCAAGGACTCCCTTCGCAGCCAGCTCCTCTCGCCCTCACGACGGTGTCCAAACCCCCACGCCCAGCGCCGCACTCATCCTCTGCTCATCCGCGCAAGCCCAAGCTCCTCTCATCCACGCCCAGATCTCCCCTCCCTTGCTCCTCCGTGCTGATCCACCACAGACCGCCGTGCAAACTTCCTCCGACCTGTCATCACCCTCCGGCCATCTACAACCCACGCCCAGGCCGTCGGTGACTCCCACGGCACACAACAGAACCGACCAGCCTCCCCCTATTACCGACAGCCACGTGCAAGCCTCAGGCAGCTCCCTCTCTCCCCCGGGGCATCGACAACCGCCTGCAGAGTCTCCGACAGCTGTTGCGGCCTCTCCACGCGTCGACGGCAGACACCCGACGCTCAAACGCCGCTGTTCCAGAACCGTACGCGTCACCGCTGCCCATCGCTGCGATTCGATCCTCCTCTGCACTACCGGTTAGTGGATCTGTCCTTATTGCGCTTTTACAACCCACACCGTAAACTAGAAGACCTAATAAAATCGAAATACTAGACGTCTTAGGTTATTTCAATGTTTTAAGATGTCAAAAAGGACCTAACGTGGCTGTATGTTGTACCAAAACAGCAAACCATCTTCTCCGTAGCATAGTACTCATCGAGAT
Organism: Scilla litardierei; assembly: GCA_030789695.1. NCBI lineage: Eukaryota > Viridiplantae > Streptophyta > Magnoliopsida > Asparagales > Asparagaceae > Scilla > Scilla litardierei. Next base: position 237,759,575 of record CM061142.1, on the reverse strand, counting down.
GTTTCCAACGACTCCAAGAACGTCAAAATCAGGCAAGTATATGATTTGATATGATTTTTCGAAGTTTCGGCACTTTTGCGCCGCTTTCACGTATTGCTGAATAACTTAAAAATTAGGCATGAAATGACGTAAGAAACCCACACTATGATGATCAGGACAAAATTTGGGATCCAACGGTATATCATATGATATACCTTAATTTTAATCATTTATGAGAAAAAAATAGTTTCTCTAGCAAACCCAATGAAAACTCGTGCTCGTCATTATTTTGAAATCGCTATTAAAATTGTTTAACCCTCTTTTATTGTGTAGAACTGCCATAATTATGTAATAATATTTATAACAGTAAAATTCGGTGAGTTTTGACATGCCTAACATATATGGACATCGTGAAAATCGTGCGCCTCGAAGGCGGTATCGTGATATCGTGATGTCGTGTGAGTCGACTAGGTCGGCTCGTGTTCCGGCAAACTTTTGGGTGGGGTTAGGGTTGAGCGGCCACTGGGCGTATGAAGGGTACTCTCCTCAAGAGCACCACCCACATGCGGTGGGTTAGCATCAATCACGGTAAACCCCCGTGAGAGGAACACCCTTCTCATCACGACCTAAAGGCGAGAACCCTAGATAGATGTGAACTCTTGACATGGAACTTGCAACGCTAACTTGATCTCATGAAAATTGACATGCTAACGAACTCAAAGAAAAACTTTACTTTAATTCTTGAAACTGCTTAGAACTACATGTTAGGGATGGTTACTTTCGTCTCAATATAATTGTCTTGTTAAATTTGCTGCAGTCAACTCTTTTAAATATTTAATGTCTCTTAAAATTCATATCGTTGTATACTTGTCTTGGGTTGCTAACTCTTTCTTGCAGTCCCCTTGTTGACATACATTCATATTTTTGGATGTATGTTAGATCCCGAGTTTGAGCACTGGGAAGATTCCCTCGAGACGCCTGATTTTGAGGGCCAGAGTTCGCCGTAGACGCCGAGCCGCTTTCTGCGGAAGACTAGAGCCCCTTTTCCGTCACTACTTTGAGTTTTAGCTTTAGTACCTTGTAGTAGGATTAGTGTTTTGTTGTAGTTTTCTTTTGGGCCATGCTGAGGCCCAGTTGTCTTATTTCTTGTACGAACAATTCTGGAAGTGCCTTTTTTAATTTAATGAAATGTTTTCTGATTGTTCTGATACGCAAATGCAAGGACCTCTTCTGTGTTTTTATCACAGACGCTTATTGAACTCGAGCTTTACCGCTCCAGTTCAAGCGGACCGCGTAACGTTCTCGCCTCCGGTGTCTTTTGGGAAGCGGGGCGTTACAAATGTGTTTATTTCTGAAAAAAAAAATTAATTAAAAAAATGTGCTTAAAAGATTATCCTTTATGATTTATCTTAAGTGGTATTGTATGAATGTTCGAATCTATCCCTTGTAGAAGTTAATTCATTATTGATGTAGCTGCATGAACATGATGTTATTCTTTTTAGTAGCCATGACATGTCTCATAAGTTTTAAACTTGACTTCTACACCTACATTTGCACTTTCACGATATTTGACTTCTTTGTACTTTTTGGAGATTCTTTTGAAGAATAATAGAAAGTGAATGTAGGAATGATTAATTTCTGAATTTTCTAAGGGATATGAAGTGTTTAGCCATGAATTAAAATTGAGCACAAAAGAATTGAAAAAAAAAACTATATTTGCTCCGTATGAAAAATGGATACACTTCATGGCTAATACACAAACCACGAGTATCCAACTTATGCTACATGGGTAATCATTAGCGTTGGTGTATATAACTCGTCAAGCAATGCCACCCCACATTTAAAAGTCCTTCTAGGCCATGTTTTGGGGTTCGGTAACTTGAACTTATCTTTGATGAGGTGGGAAAAATCAATCCTAGTGATAATCATGAAAAATTGGAAAATGTGGGTTGATTTGGTTGATTTTGTGAAATTGAATCTCCTCTTGTTCTTTATTGTCTATATCACTACACTTACACAAAGGTGGGAAGTCGTGTTATGAAATTCTATGAGCTTGAATTGTCTTTTTTTGGAAAACTCATGCAAATTGCACGCTACATTTAATAATGGTTTATTTTTGCATGGAATAGTATTGTGACTTCATTAATCCACTTTTGGTGATTACAAAGGGGGAGAAAGAGAAAGAAAGATTTGTGTGTTGTTTGTTGTCGGTATTATTTGTTGAAGGGGGAGCTTGAGATACTTGAATAATGTTGAATGGGGAGCTTGAGAGAAGGGGGAGCATGCTTTTATATTTACTATTTGTCGTGCATGCTTACATCATATTGCATTACACCCTTCAACACACTTCACACACTCATATCTATTGCTCAAATCTTTTATGGGTTTTTCATCACCAAAAGGGGGAGATTGTTGGAAGCAACGATCTAGGATCTTGGTTTGATGATGACAAACGTGTGAACTATTTAATGTGTGTGCTAAGTGTGTTTCAGGATTGGCAAATGTGTAATTCTTGAGGAGTTGACAAAGTCAACGTGTTGGAAGAATCGCTATTCATATAGCATCCTAGGAGAGAAAAGAAGTGTGTGCACAAAGAAGTTTGACTTGGTCAATGGAGGAGAGATGTGGCCAAATATATTAGAAAAGATTGTCTCCTATCCCTCTCCTATTCAAACACCAACTTGAATAAATCAAATCTCCTATCTATGATGCAAAGTGATAGAACCAAATCATTTTTGAAATTCCCAATCCATATACTCTAGGGATTCTCTCTTGCACAAAACCCTAGTACCCATCCTATATATAATCTAGTGTCAAGGGGAGAACATTGCGGCAATCACCAAGAGAGACATGCTACAATAATTGTGCGGCAACATTTAATTGAAGGTGTGTGCAGGCAATCTTCCTCTCAAAAGGGAATTCATGCAACATCTCAAAACCCTATCTCTCTTCCTAAGCCGCCAGCACCTAGCCAAAAACTTACATCTCCTAAACACCTCCAAGGCCAAATTATCTTGCGGCTGTAAAACAAAAAAAAAACTCAAACAAAAAGCCCAACATTCGCATCGATTCCCAGGAGAGAGGTCACACAAAAAGGAATAAACAACATCTCTATTCTCCAAAAAGACCAAGCTCCATATCATCAAGAAAAAGCTTCACAACCCTAACTGATACCATTATCCTATTGTTGCCGTGGACACGTTCGCTCTTCTTCCATGCAAAGAAGAAGTTTCCACACGAAGCCAAGCTACAGCAGCAAGGAGGTTGCCTTGAAGATCATCTCGTGCAAGGGGCTGCACCGACCATCATCGCTGCCGTGGATCTTCACCGTGCCGTAGACGAAAACGCCGCCAACGAGAGATCGCCGCTGCACGTCGGAGAAGTCGAAGACGAAGTCACCATCGCCGACGAATGAGATCGAGAGCCACAGTCGAAGCACCTCGTGAAGCCATCACTGCTGCACCGTGAAGCCATCGTCGTTGCTGTGTCGCCCGGAGAAGACGACGAAGTCCCTAGAGTTCTCGTCGATGCCTCCGTCACCGTGAACGAAGCCGCTGTCCGCGACACATCGCTGCACTAAGCCCGTCATCTGTCTCGCTGGAGGTCTGCAGCCGTGAAGAATACGCTGAAGGTGTCACCGGAGTTTCCATCGAACACAGTCGGAGCTTGTCAAAGATAACGCTGCGCTGCATGGATTGAGAACGAACAGACGGACGAGATCATAAGGAAACAAATCACTTGCTGACATGGTGATAGGAGAGCCGTGAGATCGAACGAAGGAAAATAAATCGCCGCTCTGAGATTTAACGTGGAGGCCGCCGATCACGTGCACAAGAGAACTCATCCGCGTAAATTGCTAACGTGGATTTAAAAGGGAGATGCTCTGCGCACAGACTTTTAATTATTAAAATTCAACTGCATTTCCTCTGTGCACCGACCGAGTTATTTAAAGGAAGCTGCTCTATGCACAGACCGAGAATAAAAGGAATTGAACTGAGCTTCTTTGCGCACAGACCGACTTATACACTAAATTTCTAAGAGCTACAACTTGACATCCAGAAGTCGGATTGAGACACCGTTTACGTCAGATTGGAGCTGACGACATGCTGATTGATAGAGATGCCTACACGGACACAAACTGAGCATTTCTAAACCCTTTAAACTGTTTTATTTGTGTCTTAGTGTAACGTTCTCTGTAGGAGAAACTTTACCTATTTTTCTGCGACTATTTTGGGACTTGTCTGGTTGGGGCTAGACAAGTGGGACCCAGCTAGTTTGGGACTAGATGGTAGAAAGCTTTACTAGGATTGATAGTGAGATAAAACACTGTGTGGGGGGTACTGAGAGCCTGACGAGTGTAAAAACGTAGAGGGTGCTCTGAGCGTGCTCTAACTTGCGGTTTTGTACCTATTGCGCTATTCAATACTAGTTCTGCTTTGGGGGCTGGAGTAGGTTGTTGGGACGACCGAACCAAGGTAAATCTACTGTGTACTCTGTGTCTCCTTTTTATTTACCCTATTACTGCTATAACTGCGTGTGCTTATTCATGGGTTGCACGAATTATTTTTATAAGCCTATTCACCCCACCTCTAGGCTAGGATCCAGATCCAACAGAAACAATAGTCGACTGTTGCACCGTGTCAGAGGGTCGGTGAGAATTCAAACGGTAACTTACCACATAGGACAGTCGACTGATAAAGGTCTGCCAGGCGTCTGTAAACATAACAGGTGACTGAGAAACCTTCTACAGGCGACTGAGCGAACCATGAGTAAGTTGAGAAAACTTAGGAAGTTTTGTAAAGAAGGGACATGTGACTAATATGGTATCCATAGGCACCTGTGCCATAGACAGGTGACTGAGCGAAACATGAGTAAGTTGAGAAAACTCAGGAAGTTTTGTAAAGAAGGGACATGTGACTAATGTGGTATCCATAGGCGCCTGTGCCATAGATAGGTGACTGTGAAACCAACATCAGTTGTCTGGCCGAAACTTGAAGAGCTTGTTAAACACCAAGTGTTAAGACAAGGATCGACATGCAAATGAAGAAGAATTCACAGGCACCTGTGCCATGGACATGTGCCTGTGAAACTGACAACAGTCGTCTGGCCGAAAGAAGACAAGTTAATGATCTTTAGGCAAGAGAGAGACATGCGACTGACTAACAAGTCACATGCGCCTGTAAGTTGGACAAGCGCAAGTACTTTCTACAACAGTCGCCTGATGAAAGTTATAGATGAAAGCCCAAAAACCAAATGATAAAGTTTGTGCAAAATAGACGACTGTAAAACAAATGACATGCGACTGTTTAGAGAAAGTCGCCGGTAAAACATTCAGTAGTCGCCTGTTGAAATTCAAAATGAGAATTATGAATTGGAGGCCAAGGAAATGTGATCTAATGATTTCCTAGGACAGAAATAGAGATGTGTATGTGGTCCAATATAGTTCTACTTCTAAGCTACATATTAGAAGAGAATAAAAAGATTACATCTTGTATTAGCCTATCTTCTTTCCATAGAATGAGCTTAAAGTCTTCTACGAGCTTCATTCATCATCTTTGATCATCCAGCCCACTTTTCATGCTTTGATTGATCCTTGAGTGACATCCACTGCTAATTGATCTTCATAATATGCTTAGGCAATGGATTAACTGCAAGTAGGGGATTAGTCACAAGTATTTATGTTTGCTTATCATTAACACCAAGTAGGGAGAAGTCCAATACTCAACAACTTGAAACTAGCGGTGGTTTCGAACCACCAAAAACTCATTCGCGAACTGCTAAAAACATTCGCCTTTCTTGTAGTGATGTCATATGCACTGGTCGACTATGAAGATAAGTATAGTCGATTAGATGTTACAAAGCGTAAACAGCTATTCTGATATGATTAAACTAGTCGAACAGAGTTCTTTGTCTAGTCAACTTGCTGCTAGCTAGTCGATTAGTAGATGAACTATAGTTGACTAGTAACTAGTGTTTGGCCTAAATGAGAAGATTTTCACTATCTGTTTCTAGCCGTTATGGGGGCATTTTGGGCTATCTGTTTTGACCAGTTTTATAGGTTATTTATATGGATTTTGATCTGAGGTTTTGGTAATAATTGTTGCGCAAAATCAAGCTAAAACTTAGGATCATCAGACAATCAGGTGGTGAAGAATGGGCAACAATTATAACCGAGCATAATAGAGATTGTATTTTAGGCCATCGACCAGCCAAGGGAACACTCAATAGATTTTATTTCAATGGAAGAACAAATACAACTATGCTATCTTCTCAACGAAGAAGAAGCAATCAAAATCTCCATAAAAGCTCTCAATACAATCACGAAATTGGTTCTCAACAATGGTGGCTCAAAGCTCTGTCCTTTCAATCAACCTCAACCTCTAAAAAGCGTCTCCCAAGCACCCCTTTTATAGCCCTTAGCACATGGGCGCAAAACAAATTCTATTAGGGATGAATTCTAGTTCCAATAGAATTCTGCTTAGAGATCATTTCGATCATAAATAGAATTATATTAGAAGAGCAACTCAAACGCGAATAAGACTCTGCATCATATGGTCAGCGCTTCCGAGTTACCAAGCTCATCACTCGAGCCCAAGATGCCGAGGCGTCGTCATCCCAAATTGCCAAGCTTCTGAGCTATCAAAATCCGACTTGCCGAGTTGTTGAGTTTCCAAACTGTCGATCCTCCGAACTGAGGGTTTAGGTCTGGAGGAGTAACTTCGGCCCTGAATCCCATATCTGGCTGTATAGAGCTAGATAGGTAGGACAAACGCATATGAAAACTATTCCTGCATGACTAATTGCCTCCACATCTCTAATTCCTTTATCACCTCAAATCGATCCAACTTTCACGAATCTCCACCTTGGTGAGATTTGGGCCTATGTCACATAATCAGCCCTCCATACTACACCTCGGTGAGAATCATCTTATGTTCCTTTCAACTTACCCCGAAGAGCTCACCTGGCTCCTCCAAGCCTCAATGCCCCACTAGGGCCCCATTGACGTCACGTCAGAACAATGTTGAGCAAATCTAAGCAATGCTTGAAATTAACTCCAGATATGTCCTTCATCGGTACGTCTGCTAGTTTGTCTTCTATTTCGATCTTCAACAAGTTGGCGTCGTCTTCTTCTTCATCCATGTATTCATGGACAAAGTGGTATCTCACATCGATATGCTTGGTAGTGCTGAAAGACTTGATTCTATGATAAGTGCACTACACTTTGCCTTATGGGTTGCAATTCGGGTTGGCATGGTGTTATTGGGCCGGGCCGGGCTGGTCCGATTTTCTTAAAGGACCGGGCCGGTCCAGCCTAATAAGACTTCGGGTAATTCTGGTGCGGCCCGGGCCCGGGCCGATAAAAATTCGGGTGGCCTGGCCCGGTCCAATAGGGTTGAAAGAATTATTGTGCTCTGTTGTTTATTAGATTTCCACATACCCTCTATTAATGAAGTATCTTTAAATGCTACTAGAATTTAATTTAGAATGCAAACTACATGCAAATTCTAGAGCAAACTGATAGTTCAGCATATGAGCTTTTTTCTTGGAGTAAATTCTCGTGTAATGAATTTTCAGAATATGAACTCAAGCTATCCACAAGATATCCATCTAGCTTATTTTTTGTCTGCAAGTTTGAATTGAGCTACATTGTTTTGTGACAATTGTATGGTTCAAAGATTGGTTTATGATCGAGCTACTTTGTTTGAATCAAGCAAACTCAAAAGGATTTTGTGTCGTGTCGTGCCTCCCAATGGGCCGAATAGCTTGGCCCTGGCCTGACACGAAAATGAACCGTGCCGTGCCGACCAGGTGACGTGTGTTTATATATCATATATTTTTTCACGTTCTCTTTCGTGTTTTTCCGCTATTTTCCGTCGTCTTGTATTCGTTTTCTCTTGTTTTCTTGTTTTCTTTCACTTTTCTGTGTTTTTGTATATTTACAGGAGTATACCGGCTTAGGGGACATAAAAGGACGATATCATGAGTCCCCGGAGCAATGGGAGGAGTCACGCGTGATCCAGGGGGTCAAACGACGAAGATCGCATCTTTCAGCCCCTCACCCGACCGGTTGGTCACTTCCAACCGATCGGGTGATGCATGCGTGCACCACCCGGACACAAGTTGGAGCGGCCAAGAAGTCACCCGGTCGGTTCAGAGACCGGTTCAAATGCCCCAACTCTCTGGAATTTGATGCTGAATGCCAACCGATCGGGTGACCTTCACCCGATCGGTTCACCTGTAGCCGATTCTCCGAAGCCATGACACGGAGAGCTCAATCGACCGGTTCACCCGACGGCACGAAGATCCAACCGATCAGCTTCAACCCTCAACCGACCGTGTTGTGTGACCGGGTGAAGTCCCGCGCTGAACTGTCGAAGAAACGAAGCAGGTCACCCGATCGGTTGACTTTTCAACCGATCGGGTGATATCGTATTCTATATATATGACCCCTAGGTTTTCCAGAAACGGAAGTTGTTATTTTTTGCTGTTTTTTCTCTCTCTTGACGGCTGTAATTTTTCAGATATTTGTAAGTCTTCCGATCTTTGTTAAACTTTAATATAGTGTTATTAGTATTGCTCTTACTGCTTTTCAATCGCTTGATCATGTTTCTAACGGTCGATTTTGATTTAGATTGCTTTGTACTAAATATGTGTGAGTAGTTCCCAAATCTGGGATTTTGGTGGAAACCCCTTCGTGGGCTCTCCCCGATGCGTCCATAGGACTAGGAAATCGATAGGGATTAGGAATCTACCGGTTACGTAGGGTGTTTTATTGTCATCGGCAGAAAAAGGCCACCTTTGACCATTGGGCCAAGGGGGAATAAACTTGGCGGTTGACTCCCTAGCCATAGCTCACGCTCTTAGCATAGACGTCGAATCCTAGCGCGCGGGAGCGGCAGGATGAGGCGTTAGGAGTTATCATTGCGAGCTTAGTGCTCCTGGAGTCAGTCAGTGTTAATGGACACGGGAGTGCCCACTGACCGAACCCGGGAAGTCCGGCGTATCATCCTAGGCACCAACCGGAATATCAGACCCATGGGACGCTGGTACCACTTTTAAAGGCAACGTCTCACCATTAGACCCTAATTCCGATCGCTATCCTACCCGTAGGCCGTATCGGCGAGAATCGCACGATTGGGTGGAAACCAAAGTCCCGGGTTTTCCCTTTATATTGTTTATCCCTCGCATTCCATTTTCATGACAACCCATCATTCGATTCGTGCTAGCTCACCCATGGGGTGAATCCGATCCTTCTTGACACAAGCACAAACACGCCTCTCTGAGTTCGACCCCCAAGCCACACTACAACACCGTGCGCTTGCGGTTACAAATATTTAAATCTCATGCCCCCAATTTTACATTGCACCATCCAAACTCGCAAACCCGGGGGGCGTCAAGCTTTATGGTGCCGTTGCCGGGGAGGGAACGTGCTTGTTATTTTAGGATTTCATGAACCCTTGAGTCTAGCTCTCATCCCTAACTCGCGATAATTTTCGCATTCTTCTTTTTCCTTTTTATTTTCTTATTTTTATTTTTTATTTTATCTGTTTCTTTCCCACTTTTCGCTTCACGGGTGTTTGTTGTTTTTCATGCGCAGGAGTTTAAGAAGTCTCGACGACTTGATTCCAGTTGATCCAGAGATAAACGCCACCTTAAGGCGTTTGGCCGCCGAGAAGCAAAGAAGAGAGGATCCTGAAACCTTGGGGGAGAACACCCCACCTCACAAGTCCCTGCTGGAGTACTCGATGCCATCCATCGAGTCCACCTCCGCCATCCGTCCTCCTACTATTACGGCGCAAAGCTTCGAGCTTAAGCCGTCTTTGGTGATGTGGATCCAGTAGGATCAATTTTCGGGTGCACCCATGGAGAGCCCCATTGAACATTTGGACTCCTTTTTGGAGAAATGTGACACCTTCCGAATAAACGGTGTCACAACTGAGGCGATCTGTCTGAAGCTATTCCCCTTCTCTCTGCGAGATAAGGCCAAGCTGTGGCTTAGGGGGAAGGACCCAAATACGTTCAAAACTTGAGAGAAGCTTTCAAACGCTTTTCTGATGAAGTTCTTTCCTTCGGGGAAGACCATGAAGCTGAGGAGTGAGATCTCCTCCTTCTCCCAGGCCAGCCACGAGTCTCTGCATGAAGCCTGGACCAGATACAAGGAAAATGCAGCGGAGATGTCCCCACCATGAGCTCCCCAAGTGGCAGATCATAAATCTGTTCTATAATTGTTTGAGGGACGATTTGAAATCTTCCGTGGATGCCGCTGCTGGAGGGTCTTTCATGTCCAGAAGTGAGGAAGATGCGGGAACATTCTTGAAAATATGGCATCCAACAATGAGCGGTGGTGTGACGAGAGAGCCACACCTAGATCTGGGGGCATCCATAGGGTCCGGGACATCGACAAATTATCCAGCAAGTTTGACTTGCTGTCGACCCAGATCTCCGCATTGATAGTAGGAGCCGGTGGCACCGGTACACAACATATTGCCGCGGTGGAGGCCGAAGTTGTGGGAGACTTCGAGGGTGGTGACATCTCACCACCATTGGACCAAGCTAGTGCACTATTCTACAATCCTACAGAAAATGCACCGTATCCACCACGAACTAGCTCCAACCCGGCCTACTCTCCTAACAACCGGAATCATCCCAACCTTAGCTACCGGGTGCCGTATCAACAGCCGACTCCTCAACAGCAACAACAGATATATCAGCCGGCTAGGCCTCAGCAGCAGCAGTTTCAGCAGCAGCATTTTCAGTAGCAGCAACCTCTACAACAATATCAGCAATATTCCCCAAGGAATTAGCAGCCCATCCAGCAGCAATATGGCCAGCAGAGGGCCATCTCTCCGGTTGAGTCCCTCTTGACTCAATACATCGCCAACCAGGAGAAGATAAATCTGAAGCTGGAGAAGGGACAGAGAGTTCTAACTGATCAGGTGACCCGGCTGGGGTTACAAGTGGCGAACCTTCAGAGGCCGCATAATCTATTGCCGCCACAACCTGAAGTGAACCCGAGGGGGTGAATCAGACCTTGGCGCTCACGCATGAGCATGAGATCGTGTCTGCTATCGTCTTGAGGAGCGGAACGCAAATCCCCACAAGAGTGCCCCCCAAGGAACCAGAAGCACCGTTGGTCGTGGAATGACCAATTGAAAAATTAAATGACGACGGTGCTTCGTCGCCAAGGCAAACGACTCCGGAGGGAGTCCATGAAGAGAAGAAAAAGGATGAGGAAGGGAACCTCAGAGTGTTCAAGCCCGTTGTGCCTTTTCCACAACGGCTTCCCCAAGCCAAAATAGACGAGAAGTATGGCAAGTTCTTTGCCATGGTCAAAGACATGAGCTTACAAATCCCCTTCCTCGAAGCTATCGAGACGATTCCCTCCTACGCCAAATTTCTAAAGGACTTGGTGACAAGAGGATCCAGAAAGGAGAAGGTCGTATTAACGGCGGAGTGCAGCGCCCTCATTCAGCGCGCAAATCCGCCCAAGCTTAAAGACCCATGAAGTTTCTCCATCCCTTGTTCGATTGGGGAAGTGCGAATCCAGAGGGCGCTCGTCGATTTAGGAGCGAGCGTCAGCTTAATGCCCCTATCGCTATACAGGAGAATAGGGATGGAAGACTTGGAGCCCACCGGCATGACATTATAGCTTGCTGACCATTCGGTGAAATACCCGGTGGGAGTAGTAGATGACCTCCCCGTTGATGTGAGTGGAGTGCAAGTGCCGGTGGATTTTGTGGTGATGGACATGCCGGAAGATAAGCACACCCCTATTATCCTTGGACGGCCCTTTATGGCAACCACCGGTGTGCTAATTGACGTGAAGAACGGGAAGCTTTCCCTCAACGTCGGCCAAGAAAAAGTCGAATTTGACTTGGGGTTGTCAATGAAGCACCCCGATCCCCCGGATGATCCTAGTATCAATGTGCTGGAGCTAGAAGAAGAGAGAGCTGTGGAGGCAAGCTCCTGGGAGATTATTTCAAGAAATCACCCCGGTAGCTTGGGGGACTCAGAAGAACCAGTCAGCCCGAAGAAGAATGATGTTGCTGATGAGGCGGTCGCCCGACATGTGATCCCTCCAGGGTTCCCAAAAGCTCCTCCTACGAGGAGAAAAGGCAAAGGGCCCAGGGGGCTCACCGGGGATGAGATCCGGGTCCTTAAACGAGTGGTGGTGGACGCTAATATGAAGGAGAAGCCCCCGGACCCCGTCAACAAAGGGAGGGTGGTCGAGCAAGTTTTCTTGTCGCCACCGACTATACCAAAAGCTACCAGCCCTGGATCTGAAGCGATGCCAGACTTTGGGCATCACCCGTATCGCCCACCTTGAACATCATCAACGGGCGTCGAGCTAACGACGTTAAACAAAAGTGCTTCATGGGAGGCAACCCATGCTCTAAACCTTTGTTTCCAATTTTTAGGACTATTTTTAACTTTATTTTATCTATTTTAATAAATAAATCCAGCCGCAAGAACTTCGGTTGAGGGACTTAGGCCATTTGTGCACTTTTACAGAAAACAAGGCCCCAACCGATCGGTTGATAACTCACCCGATCGGTTGATAACTCACCCGATCGGTTGGGATGTATCAGCTGCTGGCTGTATCAGTCACTGAACCAACCGGTCGGGTGAAGCAAGGTCGAGACCAGGTGATAGACCGTGTTATCTGTGCAGAAGTCTTGGGAATTTTGGGGAGCTGATCAACCGATCGGGTGAAGCTAAGCGTGACCGGGTGGAAGACCGGGTGAGCTGCACTAAACTTTCGGGAAAAAGTGTGAAGCGGCGAACCGATCGGTTGAGTTTTCAACCGATCGGGTCGCCTGTAGCCAACTTCCAGCAATAATTTCGACTTAAAAGTCAACCGATCGGGTGACATTTCACCCGATCGGTTCGACTTAAAATCCTATATATAAGCGCCCTCCGCCCATTCGTTCAGCCCTCGCCCGATTTCGAATTTCCGATCGCCGTTTCGACTCCTCCGCCTTCGCCCGACCTAGTTCTTCCTCTCAGCAGACCCTAATCGATCTCTCCACTCTCCTTTTCCATCTCTCCATCGATTTCTCCCCCTTCCTCTTCGATTTCACCCGCACACAAAGCCCTAATTTTCGCACATTTCCCCCCATTTTCGAAATTTGCTGAAAGGGTTCGCCGTGGCTTCACACATGTTCCTGTTGTGTTGTGTTGAGGCGTCTACGAGCAACGATCTTCATCTCAATTGGGTAACCTCGCTCCTTAGCTCAATTTTTATTTTGCCCAAGAATTTCATTTTTCTTGTTTGCCGTGTTAGTGTGTATTCATCGTATTTTGCATACTCACACACACACACACGACTCCTGCACAATGCCTCCTCGCCGTGCTAAACCCACCGACGCCAGTACCTCCAACCCTAGACCCACCCGACGCGCTCGTCGCACACAACCCACCACCCAACCCACCACCACCACCAATTCATCCACCACCCCACGCCCCTCTGACCCCGTTTACATTGGCGATGCCGAATACGAGGTGTCATTCCATGACGATGACCAAGCCGACCGGTTCATGTCCATGCTCCTCCTAGCAAGAGCTGGTGGTCAGGCAACTCAGCAGTCAGTCGAGCGTGACCTGCCCGTCCTTCAAAGCCTCATTCGTCACATTCGCGCTGACCCACCCGATGTCTCCGAGCTTCACATCCCACCCCCCCCACCACTCCTGGTCCTTAGCACAGGCCCCCATCACCACCCCCAGAGGGTGGTGCCTCTGCTTGATATTTTCCCATCCAGCTTTTGTCTCCCCCTATTTTTTGTGCCCATCCGTCTTTGTGGGGCCCTGCTTCACCACAGCTAGGGGAGGACCCATTGACGCCTCATGTCCCTTCTTTTTTATTTTTATTTCCATTCTTTTCTTTTATTGACCTCCCCCTTGCATGTCTCTGCATATTCACGATCACATCTTATCGCTAGCACTGTCACGTCTAGCTTGGGGGAAAGTCAAATTTTTCTGTGTGCTATCGTGTTTCGTTTTCTTTGTGTGTTTGTTTATTTGTCGTGTCGTGTGATTTTCCTTTTTTATTTTATTTTATTTTCTGTTTATATGTCGTGTGGTGTGATTTTTATTTTTATCTCTTATTTTCAGTTTCGTTTGTGTGATTTTCTTCTCTTTCGTGTCTTGTTGGGTCTGTGCGTATTCCCCCCATATTCATTGCCCTCCCGTATTTAATTCTATTGCATTGAGGGCAATGCAAGTTTCAGCTTGGGGGAGTCGCACTTCGTGCGTCATTTGTCTCTTTTTCTTCGTAATTTGAGTCGTTTTTCTCCGTCTTTTTCTTTTCCTTTTTCTTTTTCTTTTCTTCTTTTTATCTCTTTCTCCCTGAGATGAACCCTATGATGAATTGCCACAAAATCACACACACCTTGCATGGCATCGATAATCACGTTCACTAACCCTAGGATATCGCGTCCTCTTGCATTTCATGCATCGTGGGCCCACTTAGCTTTTTGTGAGTCGTGCGTCGTGCCTAGCGGTTGGGTGTGCTTCTACTTTGTGATTGTGTTTTATATACCTGTCCAGGAATGACCCCTAGATTATCATGCTTCGATTTGAATATGCGGCATTTGTTTCTCCTGTCTGCTTCTGCATGCTATATATATATATATATATATATATATATATATATATATATATATATATATATCGTATACTTCATTTCGCATGTGTCAGGATTCCACAATTAAGGACTAGGATAACCCATTTAGACCATGCTCTAATTAGCGAGAATAGTTTCCTTAGCCCAAGTGTTTAGATTCCGATTTCTTTTTTGTTTTACTTGGTGCAAATCCCCTCGTCGTGTACCGTTCTCCCACTTGGGAGAGTACACATGTGTATAGCCAAAAAACCCAAAGATTCAAAAAGAAAAAGGGGAGAAAAGAAAAGAAAAACCCAAAAAGAAAAGAAAAGAAAAAAATTGTATAGCCAAAAAGCCAAAAAAAATACAAATACCCAAAACCCAAAAAAAATATATGAGTGTGAATATTTTCCTACTTACCGAGAATAAAGGGAAGGTGAGAATTTGCACCGAGTGTTCTACTCCGCATCATCTCAACCCCCATCGTTTTTGAAAACACTTGGATTAGGAACTTTTTAGCTATTATCTAGGCTATAGTGTGGTGATTTCCTTGACCCTAGTTGTGGAGTCCCTGACGCATGATATGTTTCGATTCTTGCTCTATTCTCATGCATGCTTGAGCTATATATTCACCGCTTAATTCGAATCGAATCGATGTTTGGGTCATTTCTTGGATTTGTGTATATCGAGCTTTATTGCACATCGTAGACAGTGACACCGACTGCTAGCACACGACCACACTCACTCGCGCTTCACCGCACGGTCCCACGGCACTTGTCTGGACTCGTATTCCTTGGTTTAGTGATGTGATTTGGCGTTTGCTTGCTTGGTGTGTCGTTTTTGGTTTTGTTGGCCCTGATGGGCGATCTAGGATATATAGTTCTCTTTTTCTCTCTTTCTCTCTACCCTCCTAGCTTCTACTCTCACTCGTCTTCCTCGAGGACGAGGAAGAGTTCAGCTTGGGGGATTTTTACGTGCGTTTATATTTCATATATTTGTGCATGTTTTCTTCCATGTTTTTCCGCTATTTTCCGACGTCTTGTATTAGTTTTCTCGTGTTTTCGTGTTTTCTTTCACTTTTCCGTGTTTTTGTATATTTGTAGGAGTTTACCAGCGTAGGGGACATAAAACGACGATATCATGAGTCCCCGGAGCAACGGGAGGAGTCACGCGTGATCCAGGGGTCAAACGACGAAGATCGCATCTTTCAGCCCCTCACCCGACCGGTTGGTCACTTCCAACTGATCAGGTGATGCACACGTGCACCACCCGAACACAAGTTGGAGCGGCCAAGAAGTCACCCGGTCGGTTCAGAGACCGGTTCAGACGCCCCAACTCTCTGGAATTTGATGCTGAATGCCAACCGATCGTGTGACCTTCACCCGATCGGTTCACCTGTAGCCGATTCTCCGAAGACATGACACGGAGAGCTCAACCGACCGGTTCACCTGACGGCACGAAGATCCAACTGATCAGCTTCAACCCTCAACCGACCGTGTTGTGTGACCGGGTGAAGTCCCCGCTGAATTGCCGAAGAAACGAAGCAGGTCACCCGATCGGTTGACTTTTCAACCGATCGGGTGATATCGTATTCTATATATATGACCCCTAGGTTTTCCAGAAACGGGAGTTGTTATTTTTTGCTGTTTTCTCTCTCTCTCTTGACGGTTGTAAATTTCCAGATAATTGTAAGTCTTCCGATCTTTGTTAAACTTTAATATAGTGCTATTAGCATTGCTCTTACTGCTTTTCAATCGCTTGATCATGTTTCTAACAGTCGATTTCGATTTAGATTGCTTTTTACTAAATATGTGTGAGTAGTTCCCAAATCTGGGATTTTGGTGGACACCCCTTCGTGGGCTCTCCCAGATGCGTCCATAGGACTAGGAAATAGATAGGGATTAGGAATCCATCGGTTACGCGGGGTGTTTTATTGTCATCGGTGGGAAAAAGACCGCCTTTGACCATTGGGCCAAGGGGGAATAAACTTGGCGGTTGACTTCCTAGCCATAGCTCACGTCCTTAGCGTAGACGTCGAATCCTAGTGCGCAGGAGCGGCAGGATAAGGTGTTGGGAGTTATCGTTGTGAGCTTAGTGCTCCCGAAGTCGGTCAGTGTTAATGGACACTGGACTGCCCACTGACCGAACCCGGGAAGTCCGGCGTATCATCCTGGGCACCGACCGGAATATCGGGCCCATGGGACGCTGGTACCACTTTTAGAGACAACATCTCACCATTAGACCCTTATTCCGATCGCTATCCTACCCGTAGGCCGTATCGGCGAGAACCGCACGATTGGGTGGAAACCAAAGTCCCGGGTTTTCCCTTTATATTGTTTATCCCTCGCATCCCATTTTCGTGACAACCCATCATTCGATTCGGGCTAGCTCACCCATGGGGTGAATCCGATCCTTCTTGACACAAGCACAACCACGCCTCCCCGAGTTCGACCCCCAAGCCACACTACAACACCGTGCGCTTGCGGTTACAAATATTTAAATCTCACGCCCCCAATTTTACATTGCACCATCCAAACGCGCAAACCCGGGGGGTGTCATCGGGCCCAATAAGGATTTCGGCCAAAATTACCAGCATATGCACGGTCTTATCGTGCAGTTCCCGTGCCGTACTATCGTGCCGGGTCAAAAATTTCCACCCCTACTCTGCCTATCACAGTGCAAATCATACATCTCTTGGTATAACCCTAGGTCATCCATCAAGCCAATGAGCCATATCGTCTCGTTTATTTCTTCAGTCAATGTCATATAGTCTACCTCCATAGTGGACATGGCCACCATAAACTGAAGAATACACCACCAACAAATTGGAGCTCTTAACAGGGTGAAAACATAGCATGTCATAGATCTCCTACCATCCCGATCACCTACAAAGTATAAATCAACATAACCTATAACTAGCAGACCATTATCATCTCGGTTATATGTCAATCCCACATCAATAGTGCCATTGATGTAACGACTGGTTTTTCATGTATTTGGATTATCTATATTATATATATGTTTTGGTGGATTTTCTCCTTATGTGTGGTTTTCGCCTCCGTAGCTTTCGTTTTCGTTCGTTTCGTTGTGATTTTCTATCTTCTTCCTTAGATCGTTGAGTTTTGGAGTAAGTCCCTCATGACGAACTTCAAATCGCTCATATCTTAGAGATAGGTTGATCTTAGAAGCCGTAGAAATATTCCCGAAGCTTCGCGCTTCAATTCGAAACTTTTTGTGCACTTTAGTTAATCCTTAGGCCGCCTCCAACCCCCAAAACCCCACAAAATCCCATTTCTCCAGATTCTCTCCCCATTTCCAGATCTGAGCCGTTGTTTCTCGGATCGTTCTTCCGTCGCCGTGCTTGCTCGGCATCATTCTTCCGCTCCAATACGGTAGTGACTCGATCCTTTAATATTCTCATAACCCGTTTTGTGATTTTTGTTAAACCCTAATAAAACTAGGTTGGATGTTGTTCTAATATTGATTTGCCATGGCAACAATCTCATCTCCGTAGTTAACATTTTTGTGACGTGCCTCGTTGATCGTCATCCTCGGTGCTAGGCAAGTGAAACTTGCCACTTAGGGTTTTAGGCCATGTTCTAGGCCATTTTCCTTGTTTTAGCGTAAAAGAGACTAGGCAGTGAAAGGATAGCTGCCTAGACGCCCTTGATCTAGCTTGACAACGAAGCTAGATCCGTCACCTTCATCATGCTTGCATGTCATGTTTAATTTCAATTAACGGTACGCGAATATCTGTTCATGTCATAGTATACTTGCTTGTTCATCGTGTTTGTGTAGCACATGCTACTTTAAAATGTAAGCTGCGGCGAGTAGGATTTTGAATCCTACATCGTGACTTGAGGCTAGGTGCACCCCTATGCCAAATACACTTCCTGGCTCGTGATACAGAAGCGAGCACAATGTGTTGCTAATCCCAACGCTCGATACACGTGGAGGGGTAGGGTTAAATGGTCGCTTGAGCTTAGGAGTTGGCCCGATCAGCCACTCTAGCCAAAAGACGGAAACTCTGAGCACAAAGTGAAAATCGTTAATAAGTGATTCGTGATAAGTGAAAATTGTGATAATTGACTCGTGAATTAGTGATTTGGTAGCTTTTGCTACATCGTGCGTGATTGTCCCTTCTTGTCCTTTTTAACTGTTGCATCATACTTAAATGTCATGTCATTGCATCCTACTTGAACTGCTAGGTTGTTAGTTTACTTTCAGTTTCCTTGCCCAAGTCTTTTAGACTTGCTGACATGTGCCCCTCTCTCTTTTGGGTGACACATGTTAGATCCTGAGCCAGAGTTCGTTGGAGAGGACGTGGTGTTTGCTGACGCCGAGTCAGGACCCGCGTTTGCTGAGGAGGAGTACGTGGACACCGGGGACCAGTCCTAGTGTCTTCATTGAGCTTTCCCTTTTATTTTAGACTACTGTAGTTGTCGGTGCACATCACCAATACTTTGTTATGTTGTCTTTTTGTTGGCCATGTTTTGGGCCTTTAGACTCTTTCCTTAGGCTGGTGGTTTTTCTGTGATGTTGAATATTGTTGTGAACAAATTCTGAGATTGGTTAACTTTTATCAGTCTCCCTTACCATGTTATTATTATTGTTGTTCCGTTTGCACTTACATGGACCTGTATATGTTTTATTGATGCTTATCAGCAGTGTGGCTTCGCAGCTCCACGTCTGTGCGGACCTTCTCACGTCTCGCCTCCATTGCTTTGGGAAGCGGGGCATGACAGGTTTTGTTTGTGGCCCATGCAGGTCTCTCTTCTATAACTGCGATTATCGGAATAACGATGATAATATTAGAATGTCCAACAACTAAGTTCGACATCCGAGTCCTAAGCTATGAGTCTAATTGTTTCGTTTTCTGCGTCACTAGATGGCATGAAGGCGATTTACCCGTGGTGGTGGTAGCGCGCCCCCTCATGACGATGAGCCTGAGCGGGAGCCCACCAATGGGGAGATGATGTGGATGATGCTTCAGATGATGCAGGTGCAGTAGGGCGTGCTCCTGTAAGTCCAGAATGCTCCAGTTGCTCGAGCTGCTCGGGCAATCCAGGATGCCCCTCGCTCCGAGCCAGGAGCGAAGCAGTTTCGGAAGCTGGGTCCCGCTTATTTTGATGGGTCTGAGGGTCCTCTAGCTGCCGATGAGTGGATTCGGAACATAGAGGATAATTTGAAGATGGCGAAGATCAGCCCGGCTGGATGGGTTGATCTGGCGAAGAGGCAACTCAAGGATAATGCTTGGAACTGGTGGGATGCGGAAGAGAAGATGCTGGTGGAGCTGATAGCTTGGGCTACCTTTAAGTCCAGGTTTGATGAAGAGTTCTTTTCGAAGGCTGCTAGGAAGGAGATGCTGCAGCGCTTTATTGATCTGAAGCAAGGGAGCTTGACGGTGGACCAGTACCACCAAGAGTTCACTAGGCTGAGTCGGTTCGCACCGAAGATGGTGCAGGATGCTGATGAGAGGGCTCAGAGGTTCCTGCAGGGACATGCTCTGGAGCTTCAGAGTTTTGTGTCTTCCTTTGATCTGGAATCTTATCAGAAGGTTCTGGTTGCTGTAAGGATGCAGGAGCTGAACCTGAGCCAGAGGAGGGGACATGTTACTGGAGCTGGGAAGAGGCCTATGGAGCAGGCCAGGGCAGTGACGAGACCAGGATTCAGGCCCAACCAGCCAGCTCAGTTCAAGAGGCCAGGTGGGCCTGTTCTGAAGACTTGTAATCATTGTGGCAAGCCGGGTCATGTGAAGGACCAGTGCCGGAGGCTTTTGGGTCAGTGTTTGGGCTGTGGTGATGCTTCACATTCTCTGAAGGATTGTTCGAGTATCAAGCAACCTTGGAGGGCACCTGTTGTAGCACAGCTGTTGCAGCAGAGAGCGTCTGTTCCTGCTGGACGTGGAGCAGCTCTTGTTCCGCAAAGGCAGGCTTTTCAGCATGCTTTTCCGCCAAGGAGGCAGGCTTTTCTGATGACCGCTGTGGAGAGTGAGATAGTGGATGAGGTTATCGCAGGTAATCCTTAATCTAGCGGTTACTTTCCTAGCTAGTTTTGATTGTTAGATTATGTTTGGTTGCTTGCATATGATTGTTTGCTAGACTAGGGCTTGATTGTTAGACTGTTTGTAGGTGTGATTTTGGTGTGCACATTTCCTGCATGAGTCCTCTTTGACTCAGGTGCATCGATGTGCATTTTGGCGTGGCGCTTCGTGGAGAAGCATTCCTTGACGACGTCCCCTCTTTCGAGGAGTTGGAATATCGTTACAGGAAATGGCGTGGTCTCGGTGCATCGTGGTTGTAATTCTTGCTCGTTGGTGGTCTGTGGACATGAGCTTTACGCTGATTTCATTGTCCACGACATCATCAACTATGATGCGGTCCTTGGGATGGATTGGCTTGTAAGCTTCTATGCTACGATCGACTGTCGGAGGAAGAAGTTGGTGTTCGAGATCCCCGGACATCCAGTATTTGAGTTCAGCCGAGGTAGCAGTTCGCTTGGTCCTGTCAGATTTTGGGCCAGGCCAGTGGAGATTGTGGCTATGCAGATGGAGCTGGAGAGGCCAGCGGTTGTGCAGGACTTTGATGACGTCTTCCCCGAGGAGATGTCTGGTTTGCCACCCGATCGAGCTCTGGAATTTTCTATTGACCTTATTCCGGGAGCGCAGCCGATTTCGAAGGCGCCATATCGTATGGCTCCAGCCGAGTTGGAGGAATTGCGGAAGCAGCTGGATGACCTTTTGCAGAAGGGTTATATCAATCCTAGTGTGTCTCCGTGGGGAGCACCGGTGCTGCTGGTGAAGAAGAAGGATGGTTCGCGTCGCATGTGCGTGGACTATCGGGAGCTGAATGCGGTGACCATCAAGAATAAATACCCGTTGCCTCGCATCGATGATATTTTTGATCAGCTTGGAGGATCGAGGGTGTTTTCGAAGTTGGATCTGAGGAGTGGTTATCATCAGCTGAAGGTGAAGAAGGAAGATGTTCTGAAGACAGCATTCAGGACGAAGTATGGACACTACGAGTTTGTGGTTATGTCCTTCGGTGTAACCAGTTCACCCGCAGTTTTCATGAATCTGATGAACCTGATCTTCTATGACCTTTTAGATAAATTTGTCGTTATCTTTATTGACGACATTTTGATCTATTCTAAGTCGGAGGAGGAGCATGCCTCGCACTTGAGGACGGTGTTGGAGATATTGAGGAAGCATCGTTTGTATGCTAAGTTTTCGAAGTGCGAGTTTTGGCTGGACAGAGTTGCTTTTCTCGGGCATGTGGTGACTGGAGATGGTATTTCAGTGGATCCCTAGAAGATCAAGGCTATTCGGGAGTAGCCTGTTTCGCAGTCAGCGTCTGAGATCCGGAGTTTCCTTGGGCTTGCTGGTTACTATCGGCGCTTCATTAAGGACTTTTCTCGTATTGCTGAGCCGATGACCAGTTTGACGCGGAAGGATGTGCCTTTTGTTTGGTCGGGTGATTGTGAGAATGCTTTCGGTGTTCTGAGGGAGAGATTGATGACTGCCCCTATTCTTGTTGTGCCTGATCGCAACGGAGAATTTGAGATCTTTTGCGATGCTTCTGGCAAGGGTCTCGGTTGTGTGTTGCATCAGCACGGGCATGTTATGGCATATACTTCGCGTCAGCTCAAGACTCATGAGAAGAATTACCCGACGCACGATTTGGAGTTGGCTGCTGTCGTGTTTGCGCTAAAGATTTGGAGGCACTTCCTGCTGAGTGAGAAAGTGAAGATCTTCACCAATCACAAAAGCTTGAAGTATATTTTTACTCAGAAGGAGCTCAACATGTGACAGCGTCGATGGTTGGAGCTCATGGAGGATTATGAGATTGATTTGCAGTATCACCCTGGTAAGGTGAACGTGGTTCCTGATGCGCTGAGTAGGCTTCTAGCGGTGATGATGTTGACTTCGTAGTGGAGATTGCAGCAGGATTTTTGCGAGTCTGGTGTTGAGATTGTTCTTCCTGGAGAAGCTTCTTCGTTGATGTGTATGCAGATACAGTCGACGATTGTGGATAGAATCAAGGCTGGCCAGGCTGGAGATCCGAAGCTGGTGAAGATTCGGGAGTAGGTAGAAGCCGGTCTGCGGACTGACTTTATGATTCATGAGGATGGCTCCCTGAGGTTTGGAGCCAGGTTGTGTGTACCAGCTGGGGATATCAGAGAGGAGTTGTTGGTGGAGGCACACAGTTCGCCGTATTCTGTGCATCCTGGTGGCACCAAGATGTACAAGGATCTTCGTCTGAATTTTTGGTGGCATGGTACGAAGAGGAGTGTGGCTCAGAGTGTGGCCAAGTGTTTGGTTTTCCAGCAAGTGAAGGCGGAGCATCAGCGTACGACAGGGTTGCTACAACTGCTTCCGATTCCAGAGTGGAAGTGGCAACACATCACTATGGATTTCGTGACTGGACTACCTCGGAGTCTGAAGCAGAATGACGCGATTTGGGTGATCGTAGATCGATTGACCAAATCCGCGCACTTTATTCCATTCCGAGTAGGACAGTCCACTGAGGCGCTAGTGAGGAGATACATGGAGGTAAATTCTTTACTCTCCGTTTCTATTTCCGTTTCCTAGATAGATAGTGATGTAACATGAATCGTGCAGGAGATCGTGCGACTTCACGGAGTCCCTGTGAGTATCGTGTCGGACAGAGACACGAGGTTCACATCTCAGTAGTGGCAGAGTTTGTAGAAGAGTTTGGGTACGCGTCTAACTTTCAGCACGGCGTAACATCCGCAGACAGATGGCCGGTCCGAGAGGACGATTCAGATCTTGGAGGACATGCTGAGGGCGTGCATGTTGGATTTCAAGGGTTCGTGGGAGGACCATGTACATCTGGTAGAGTTCTCTTACAACAACAGCTTCCAGGCGAGTATTGGCATGGCGCCTTTCGCCGCGCTTTATGGGAGGAAATGTCGATCGCCATTGAGTTGGGATGGCGTTGGTGATCGGGAGCTGTTGGGACCTGAGATGATTGTGGAGGCCGTGGATGTTGTCAGAAACATTCGAGAGAGGTTGAGGATTGCTCAGGACCGTTTTAAGCATTGGGCGGATGCTAAACACCGTCTTTTGGAGTTTCAGCCTGGAGACCATGTGTTCTTGAAGATTTCCCCGAATCGTGGTGTGATTCGCTTTGGGAAGCAAGGGAAGTTGAGCCCGTGATACATTGGACCGTTTGACATTCTGGAGAGAGTTGGCGAGGTAGCCTACCGCTTGGCCTTGCCGCCATCTTTGGAAGGAGTTCACAATGTTTTCCATGTGTCGCAGCTTTGTCGATACATTAGCGATCCATCTCATGCTGTGGATTTCTCGGAGATCACTGTTTGCCCTGATATGACGTATGACCAGCAGCCAGTGCGGATTCTGGACAGGCATCAGAAGTCACTCAGGAACAAGGTTATCAATCTTGTGAGGGTGATGTGGCAACACGGCTTTCCAGGAGAGTCTACTTGGGAGAGAGAGGATGAGATGCGAGAGCGCTACCCACTTTTGTTCCCGGACACGTGAGTGTTGGGAAATTCCGAGGACGGAAATTTTCTTAAGTTGGGGAGGATGTAATGACTGGTTTTTCATGTATTTGGATTATCTATATTATATATATGTTTTGGTGGATTTTCTCCTTATGTGTGGTTTCCGTCTCCGTAGCTTTCGTTTTCGTTCGTTTCGTTGTGATTTTCTAGCTTCTTCCTTAGATCGATGAGTTTTGGAGTAAGTCACTCATGACGAACTTCAAATCGTTCATATCTTAGAGATAGGTTGATCTTAGAAGCCATAGAAATCTTCCCGAAGCTTCGCGCTTCAATTCGGCACTTTTTGTACACTTTAGTTGGTTCAAGAAGGGGAACCAACCGACTAGATTGAGATCTAGTCGGTCGGCAACTCTTCTCAAACCGACTAGTTCATTAAATCAATAATTTAAGAGTTACTGTTTACTCTTAGTCGGTCTAAGAACAACTACCGACTGACTAGATGTGAAACTAGTCGGTCAGAACTTGCTCTCAGACCGCTTAGTTCCTTTGATAAATTTTACCGAAGTTACTGTTTATCGTTAGTCGGTCTAAGAACAACCACCGACCGACTAGGTTGCAAACTAGTCGGTCAGCCATTGTTCTTTAACCGACTAATTAAATGACCATTTTGTCGACCTGAGTTACTGTTTGATTTTAGTCGGTCACAGTTGGTCTACCGACCGACTAGTTCTCGAACTAGTCGGTCAACAATTTTTCTTTGACCGACTAACCGCTGTCGTAAACCTAGGGTTTGCCCAGCCGTCGGCTTGTTTCCTATTTAAACCCCCCTTCGTTTCTTTTATTTCTTTCTCTTCTCTTGGTCATTTTCTTTCCCCCTTGACCTTTGATCTCCCCCAACCTTCCTCTAGCCATTCCTCCTTCCTCAAGAGCCCTTCTCCCTCTCCATTTAGGCCGGCCACCATGCCTTAGGCCGCCTCCAACCCCCAAAACCCCACAAAATCCCATTTGTCCATATTCTCTCCCCATTTCCAGATCTGAGCCGTGGTTTCTCGGATCGTTCTTCTGTCGCCGTGCTTGCTCGGCATCGTTCTTCCACTCCAATACGGTAGTGACTCGATCCTTTAATATTCTCATAACCCGTTTTGTTATTTTTGTTAAACCCTAATAAAACTAGGTTGGATGTTGTTCTAATATTGATTTGCCATGGCAACAATCTCATCTCCGTAGTTAACATTTTTGTGACGTGCCTCGTTCATCGTCATCCTCGGTGCTAGGCAAGTGAAACTTGCCACTTAGGGTTTTAGGCCATGTTCTAGGCCATTTCATTGTTTTAGCGTAAAAGAGACTAGGCAGTGAAATGATAGCTGCCTAGATGCCCTTGATCTAGCTTGACAACGAAGCTAGATCCGTCACCTTCATCATGCTTGCATGTCATGTTTAATTTCAATTAACGGTACGCGAATATCTGTTCATGTCATTGCATACTTGCTTGTTCATCGTGTTTGTGTAGCACACGCTACTTTAAAATGTAAGCTGCGGCGAGAAGGATTTTGACTCCTACATCATGACTTGAGGCTAGGTGCACCCCTATGCCAAATACACTTCCTGGCTCGTGATTCAGAAGCGAGCACAGTGTGTTGCTAATCCCAACGCTCGATACACGTGGAGGGGTAGGGTTAAACGGTCGCTTGAGCTTAGGAGTTGGCCCCATCAGCCACTCTAGCCAAAAGACGGAAACTCTGAGCACAAAGTGAAAATCGTGAATAAGTGATTCGTGATAAGTGAAAATCATGATAAGTGACTCGTGAATTAGTGATTTGGTAGCGTTTGCTACATCGTGCGTGCTTGTCCCTTCTTGTCCTTTTTAACTGTTGCATCATACTTAAATGTCATGTCATTGCATCCTACTTAAACTGCTTGGTTGTTAGTTTACTTTCAGTTTCCTTGCCCAAGTCTTTTAGACTTGCTGACATGTGCCCCTCTCTCTTTTGGGTGACACATGTTAGATCCTGAGCCAGAGTTCGTTGGAGAGGACGTGGTGTTTGCTGACGTCGAGTCAGGACCCGCATTTGCTGATGAGGAGTACGTGGACACCGGGGACCAGTCCCAGTGTCTTCGTTGAGCTTTCCCTTTTATTTTAGACTGCTGTAGTTGTCGGTGCGCAGCACCAATACTTTGTTATATTGTCTTTTTGTTGGCCATGTTTTGGGCCTTTAGACTCTTTCCTTTAGCCTGGTGGCTTTTCTGTGATGTTGAATATTGTTGTGGAGAAATTCTGAGATTGGTTAACTTTTATCAGTCTCCCTTACCATGTTATTATTATTGTTGTTCCGTTTGCACTTACAGGGACCTGCATATGTTTTATTGATGCTTATCAGGAGTGTGGCTTCGCAGATCCACGTCTGTGCGGACCTTCTCACGTCTCGCCTCCATTGCTTTGGGAAGCGGGGCGTGACATTGATGTATCATAGTATCCACTCTACTGCTTGTCAATATACTTTTCCAGGATTGTGCATATATTGGCTCACCATATTTACATCATATGATAGGTTGGGTCGAGTACAAACCATGTCATACATCAAGGCACCCATCGCTTTCAAATATGGTATGCTCTCAATGAGTTTCTTCTCTATCTCATTCTTTGTGCAATGATTGGCATAAAGTTTGAAGTGAGGTGCAAGAAGAGTAGCTATGTACTTAATACTTTCACAACTGAACCTCTGAACAATAGTCTTCAAGTAGCAACTTTGTGAAAGATGTACAATACCTCTACTTCAGTCTCGGTAGATATATATGCCAAGAATTATTCATGATTCACCTAAGTCCTTCACCTCAAACGCACAATTCATCTCTTTCTTCAATCTTTGTATCTCTACTTTATTTGAAAATGCTATGAGCATGTCATTAACATAAAGTTGAAGATATATGAAGGACCCATCATCTAGTTTCCGAAAAAACATGATGTTGAGTATTGATTCCCCGGATTTGGTTTTGATGATGAACAAATATAAATATCGTAAACTAACTCTTTGTGAGCACAGTTATGGAGATCGTCGCCAAAATTCTACGTACATCAAAAGCGACGTCTCAAGACTTCTTAAAGCACGTGATCGTGTGCCTGAAGCTTCGTTGAAGCTCAAGGAGCATTATTGAAGTCAAGAGATTCGGATTGAAGCTTTAAAGACGGTTCGTCTAGCTTATTTTATAGTCTTCTAGCTTCTTTTCATAGAATGTTAAGCCTTGAGTAGGACTTACATTATAATCTTCATAACGCTCATATCTTAGAGCTAGGATTATCTTAGAAGCCCATAGAAATTTTCCCGAAGCTTTACGCTTCATTTCGCGGCTTCTTGTGCATCTTAGTTGGTTCAAGAAGAAGAACCAACCAAATAGATTGTCATCTAGTCGGTTAAGAATCCTTCTTGAACCGACTAGATTTCCTTGCTCAATTCAGCCTAGGCATTATTGACCAATTAGTCGGTCCAAGAAGGTTCACCGACCAACTAGTTGTCAAACTAGTCGGTTGGGAATCCTTCTTAGACCGACTAGTTATACTTTCATTTTTTCAGCCTAGCTTCTGTTGACTAGTTAGTAGGTCCAAGAACATCCATCGACCGACTAGTTGTGAAACTAGTCGGTTGGAATTTGTTCTTAGACTGACTAGTTCTCATAGTGATCAGCCTATTGAATATCAACTACTTAGTCGGTTAAAGAAAACTCACCGACCGACTAGTTGTCAAACTAGTCGATTGGCATGTCTTCTTAGACCGACTAGTTCTATCTCCTGAATTCTCTATCTTGGATGTCAACCATCTAGTCGGTCCAAGAAGGTTCACCGACTGACTAGTTGCAAAACTAATCGGTCAGTGATCCTTCTTAGACCAATTAAGCAGCTTCAGAAATAGATCAGTTGGGCATTTAATGCTACGAATTTTGCTTCTCTATTCTCTCTATCCTATATAAACTTGATGAGCTTATAGCTTGCATTCAAGGCTGCCATTATTGAGACTTAGAGAAATCAAAGAGAAGCATTCAACTCCTTTTCTAAAGCTATCTCTTTCTCACAAGAATCTCTCCAAACTCCTTGAGCCCTAATTTCCTCAAGAGAGATTCTCTTCATTGTGAGCCACTCAAGCCAGGAGCTTGATTCAAAGTCACCAACTCCATCCTAGCCTTCGATCACTGTTCATCTTGGTGGAGCTAAGGTTTGGTGACATTCTCTCCTTCAAAATCTTCCTTGCCCTAAAATCATTTAGTTTACTCAAGGCATAAGATTTTGTTGGCAAGTGTTTTATTGTTTCATTTACTTTGCTATTAAGTTTTTCTCTTGGTTGTGAGAGAAGATCGTGATCCCGGGTTGTGGGAGTCACGTTTCGTTTTGTGTATGATTTGATCTTGTAGAAGTTTTCTACAAGAATTTCATAGTGCAAAACTTGGGTTAGAGGTTTCTAACTCAAGTAGCCGGAGGGGATCCGGGTGTTTGGGACGTATGATCACCAGGAACAAGTCGGGGAGACTTGGGTGGATCCGAACCCGTTACATCGCTTGTTTGCGTTAGATTTTTATTGTTGTCATATTTTTCATTCCGCATTGTTGGTTGTGTTTGCACAATAATTAGGAATTATACTCTTGATTATTGTAAAGTACTATTCACCCTCCCTCTAGTACTTGTGCAGTAGCTATCAGGGTATTACATTTGGTATCAGAGCCAAGTTCATAGCTATGTCTACCAACGACAACAAGACCGTTTGTCCACCTTCCGACTACATCACCTTCAAGAATCGTGAATGAGCTTCTTCAGTGATGGAAGGACACTCCTCAACTAGGCCTCCTCACTTCAACTGTGCCAATTATGGGTACTGGAAATGCCGGATGGAAACCTTCCTCCGGAGCACTTCACTTTGGAGAGCCACGCTAACGGAGTATGTCGAGCCCGCTGAAGAAGACTTTGCGAAGTGGACTACCGCGTAGGTCGCCGCGGAGGTGAACAATGCCAATGCAATGAATGCCTTACAATGTGCACTAGAGCCGGAAGACTTTAACAAGATATGCAAATGTAAGAGTGCATATCAAATCTGGAATCAACTCCTCATCTTGCACAAAGGAACGAGTAGGGTAAAAGACTCTAAACTCGTTATTGATAACAAAGAGTTCGAGTTATTTCACATGGAACCGGGTCAAAGTATGAAGGAGTACTATGCTCGCTTCGTGGATATAACCAACGAGTTGGAAGCTCTTGGGAAGACCTATACCCAAAAGGAGAAAGTCGCGAAGATTATTGACGGACTTCCTTCGAGTTAGGAAAAGCGTACCTACGCTATCGAGGAAGGTAACGATATGAAAAAATATACTGTCGTTCAACTAATGAGTACCTTAATGTCTCATGAGGTACGGAAGGATAGCAAGATCAAGGCGCAGGACAAGATGAAGGCGTACTTGAAGCAAGAAGAGCCAAAGAAAAAGGCAATTGCTTTCAAGGCCGCTCCTTCTACATCTATCGATAGTGAAGGATCGGAAGACGAGTTGGACATAGAATCCGTTGCCCTAATGACAAAGAAGCTCAACCGATTCTTTCGAAAAGGTAACTTTAAGAGTAAATCAAAATTTAGTTCGACTAATGCCTCCGCTCATTTGTGTTTTAAATACAACAAGCCAGGACACATCAAGGCGGATTGTCCTCTCAACAAACAAAAGGAGAAATGGAAGGCACCAAAGTTCGACAAGTCACGAAAGTACAAGAAAGGGTACAAGAAAGGGCTTGTCGGTACATTCACCGATTCCGAAGAGGACTCCTCAAGTGGAGAGTCGGATGATGAACAAGTGGAGCAAGCACACATGTGCTTCATGGCAAGAGAGGAACATGATCAAGAGACCTCTTCCGATGAAAGCGAGGATGAAGGCGAAGATGTAACTATGGATGAACTTAGATTAGCTAACGAACAAATTTGGTCTAAGTATACTAAATTGGTAAATAGATATACTAAGATTAAAGATGAGCTAACTATTCTCCAAATCTCACCTAAGCCTATCATCATCAACAACGACACCGTTGTTGAAGGCTTGAGAAATAAGATTGTAAATCTCAAATCTCAACTTGAGCATGTTCATATTGAGGATTCGGAGGAACACGAGATAGCGGATTGGATTTCTCGAAACTCAACTTTGAGTATTGAGAATGAGAATCTCAAGTCTCGTGTTTGTGTACTCACAACTCAAGTGTCCACTTTGGATACTTCAATACTTTCTCTCACCGAGAAGTATGAGTCCACATTAGGCCGAATTAACAAATTCAACAAAGGCAAGGACCATTTAGATAATATCCTAAATGACTTACTTTCGACCAATCATCGTATTGGCTTGGGGTATAAAAAGGAAAATTCATCCAAATCTTCCACCACCTTTGTAAGGCCAACTTCCGAAGCCTCAACTAGTGGGAGTAAACACCCCA
Organism: Scilla litardierei; assembly: GCA_030789695.1. Lineage (NCBI taxonomy): Eukaryota > Viridiplantae > Streptophyta > Magnoliopsida > Asparagales > Asparagaceae > Scilla > Scilla litardierei. The sequence goes on along the minus strand of CM061142.1, from coordinate 237,729,060 downwards.
TGGGTAGTTCATCTACCAATGGTGCTTCCACTAGGTACACACCCCCGTTTGGAAAGAAACCCACTTTGGGTGGACCTCCAAAGAAGGGTCATGCATTTATGTACACCAATACTATGCTACGTACGAACACACCTCCTACTCAACATGTTCACACGTATGATGATTTCTATGCTCCACGTCCACGAGCACGTGCACACCAAGTGAGACACACTCATGGACGTGTTGCTCCACATGTATATGTTCATCCACATCATTATTATATGAACAATTACCATCATGCACCGTATCATATGATGCCACCACCATTTCATCATGTGCCATATGCTTGTCCACGTCATGCATTCCCTAGGCCACTTCCTCGTAGGCCACATGCATCACATAGAAATCAACCACATGTGCATGCTCCCAATAGGAATAGGGCTACCAAGAAATTCACTATTTGGGGCCCGAAGGACACAAGCATGCATGAAAAACAAGCATACATTAATTCTTATTTCATGAATGTAGTGCACAATGATGATTATGTTGGGAAGTCTAAGTCCAATTGGACTTGGCTTCCAAAGGTCTAATCTCTTAGGACCTAATGACCTTGGGTACCATGATACGATATTTTTTATCGTCAGGTATTTTTTATCGTCAGGTACTCAAGAAAAAGAAAAGGAGCAACAAATCAAAATTTAGCTCCAAGGATGGGTGGATACTTGATAGCTGGTGCTCAAAACACATGACGAGTGAAGCTCAATTGCTTTCCGGAGTGGTGCACATTGAAAATGGGAACCGAGTGGTCTTTAGAGGCAACGAGAGCGGAACCATCATTGGTGTTGGAAATGTTGGTAACCCCTCTAAACCCCTTATAACTGATGTTTACCTTGTTAAAGGCTTAAATCACAATCTTATTTCAATAAGCCAACTTTGTGACAAGTGTTACAAAGTTAGCTTTGCGAAAGGAATGTATCATATTTTGAGAAAAGATAATAATAATGTGTTGTTTTTTGGCACACGTCATAAGGATATATATATCCTAGATATTCCAAAATCACATGAACAATGTCTCATTGCCAACACAAGTGAACAACACTTATGGCATCGACGTTTTGGTCATGTGAACTTTGGAACACTTTTCAAACTATCCAAGTTAAACTCTATAAAAGGATTCCCTAAGCTTACTTTTCAAAAGAAAAGCTTTTGTGACTCTTGTCAACGAGGCAAACTTTCAAAATCGTCATTCAAACCTAAGAAAAGCATTTCCTCTAAACGGCCTCTAGAGCTTTTACATTTAAATCTTTTTGGGCCAACTAGAGTTGCTTCATTAGGGAATACCCGATATGGACTTGTCATCATTGATGACTTTTCTAGATTTACTTGGGTATTTTCTTTAACTAATAAAAATGATGCTTTTCAAAACTTCACAGTTTTTGTTAAGAAAGTACAAAATCTCATTGGAACCACCATTGTCACTATTCGTAGTGATCATGGAGGAGAATTTGAGAACGATTCTTTCTCAAATTTCTGTGATGAAGTTGGTATTACTCACACCTTTTCTTTCCCTCGCGAACCCCCTCAAAATGGTGTTGTTGAGAGAAAGAATAGGACGCTAGTAGAATGTGCTCGCACGATGCTTGATGATAGCCAACTTGGCCATCAATTTTGGGCAGAAGCGGTACATACTGCTTGCTATGTGTTTAATAGGATACTCTTGAGGCTCGGCACCAAACAAACTTGTTATGAATTGTTGTTTGGTAGGTTGCCTCAAGTTAAACATTTTAGAGTTTTTGGTGCAAAATGTTTTATCAAAAACACGTATGGTAGTTTGGACAAATTTGATCCAAGATCCGATGAGGGGATATTTGTTGGATATTCCTCCCGTAGCAAAGCCTACCGGATATACAACAAAAGAACATCAACGATCGAGGAATTACTTCATGTTTCATTTAATGAAAATTTTGTCCCTCCTAGAATTATCAATGATGATGATTCTATGGAAGTTGTATGTGACTCTATTGGCAATTCTAATTCTATTGATTCTGTTGATACTAACCCTACCGATGATTCTTTTGAGAATGTTCTTAGTGATCAGGGAGTTCCCAAACGGCTTCATACAGTTCGTGACCATTCCCATGAGCAAGTCATTGGCAACATACTAGATAGTGTCAAGACGAGATCTCAAGTCAACTTCGTCGCTCATTGTGCCTTTGCCTCTTCAGTAGAGCCAAAGAATATCAACGAGGTGTGCGAAGATAGTTCTTGAATCCTAGCCCTGGAAGATGAACTCATTCAGTTTGAGAGGAATGAGGTCTGGCAGCTAGTTCCATTGCCTTCGAAAAACCACACCGTTATAGGAACGAAGTGGATTTTCAAGAATAAGACCGACGAGAACCAAAACATCATCCGGAACAAAGCTCGGTTAGTTGCTCAAGGCTACAGGCAAGAGGAAGGTATAGATTTTCGAGGAATCTTTTGTACCTGTAGCTAGATTAGAATCTATTAGGTTTTTATTACATTTGCATGCGGTAAAGATTTCAAACTCTTTCAAATGGATGTAAAAAGTGCGTTTTTAAACGGAGATGTCGTTGAGGAAGATTATGTTTCTCAACCTCCAGGTTTTATAAATGAAAAATTTCCAAATCATGTTTTCAAACTTAAGAAAGCACTTTATGGTTTGAGACAAGCTCCTAAAGCTTGGTATGACCACCTAAAGAACTTTCTTTTGGATTTGGGTTTTAAAATGGGTGAAGTTGATTCAACACTTTTTGTTAAGTATGCCAATCATGATTTTATTATAGTTTAAATTTCTGTTGATGATATCATTTTCGGTGCTACTAACTTCACTCTTTGTGAAGAGTTTTCTAATGTCATGAAGGACCAATTTGATATGAGCCACATGGGTGAGCTCAAATATTTCTTAGGACTCCAAATTCGCCAAATGCACGATGGAATCTTCATCCACCAAACCAAGTACACGGTGGAGTTGCTAAAGCAATTTGGAATGGAGAATGCTTCTGGCAAGAAGACTCCAATGAGCACTACTATACATCTTGATAAAGATACGGGCGGCAAAGATGTAGACATTCGTCTATATCGAGGTATGATAGGTAGTTTATTATATCTTACTGCCAGTAGGCCTGATATAATGTTTGACGTATGTGTTTGTGCTCGGTATCAGTCACAACCTAAGGGATCACACTTAGTAGCGGTTAAACGTATTTTCCGTTATTTAAGTTACACACTCGGCTACGGATTATTTTATCTAAAGTCTAGCATATATGAGTTAATCTCATATAGTGACGCAGATTATGCTGGATGTAAATCCGACAGGAAAAGTACTAGTGGCACTTGCTATTTTATAGGAAATTCTCTTGTCTCTTGGTTTTCCAAGAAGCAGAATTCCGTATCACTTTCAACCACCGAGGCGGAATATATTGCTACCGGTGCTGCATGTGCACAGGTTCTTTAGATGAGACACACACTTAAAGACTTCGGTATAAACTGTGATACTTGTCCTATCATGGTGGACAACCTAAGTGCAATATGTTTATCTAAGAATCCGGTACACCACTCCCGTACCAAACACATAGATGTCCGTCACCATTTCCTAGATAATCATGTTGATAAAAAGGACAACATTTCAGTGTACGTTGAAACCCAGAAGCAAATCGCCGTTATTTTCACGAAACCACTCAAGGAAGATTCCTTTGTGTGGTTATGTCGAGAATTGGGGATTATGGGTGAATCCGAGATTTAAGATTCATATTTTCGTTAATCCTGCATGATAATGATATTTATATGTTCATGCTAGATTTGTTGTGATATTCTGGATTTATGATTAGTTTTTCGATTTGCGCATCGGATTTATGAATTTGCTAGTTTTGAGCTTATGATATAGTACTTTTCTTTCTTATGCTCATGGCTTTCCATGCTTATTGTTGACTCAATCAGTGAGTATCTCTTCTGGAATGCATGTTAGTACTATGGTTCTTTTGAACATTGTTTCAATTAGTATCCTAGTGTGCTAGAATTGTGTATGCCATATGTTTTATGATGTTTCTATCTCTTTTTGGCATAACACTTTTGCATGATATAGATATTTGTGTATGCCCACATCGCACACTTCACTTAGATTTGGTATGCTTACTTTTTGTGATGCATTTTGATGTCTGTTGTGACATGTGTTGTATGATGTGCACCGACCTGCTGATGGTCTATACTTTTGTTGTATCCATATATATATATCTACATCGTGTTGCCATTCATTTCTATGTGCACATTGAATTTATGTCTCTAATGTTGACTTCGTCGCTCGACGATTATATTGATTAAATAGATTTGCTTTTATGAAAATATAGAATTGTTTTCCATGCACTAAATTCACTAAGAATGTTGATATTGGAGAGTATGTTCCATAACTCAATACGTGAAATTGATTTGAGTTTTGATGATTTCATTTTTCGATTTTCGACTATGGTCTCGTTGGCACGCTTTGATTTTCTTCGTTATTTTACATTGGTTTCATTTGGACTGTGGTCGTATTCTTCGACTCTCGTGCTTTTATTTTAGCCATTGTTGTTGTCGTTGATCTCCTCCCGCTCTTTTTGCTAATGCCAAAGGGGGAGAGAATTAATAATGACGATGTGCTAAATGATAATTTAAAGCAATTTACCGTGAATCTAATTTGATATGTTAGATTCAGGGGGAGTTAAGATATAAAAATGGTTTTAGATCCTAAATTTCAATAATTGGGTTCATATTTTATACTTTCCTCGTCTGCTTGATGCGTATGATTATTATTTAATACGAAATTAACGTGTCATCAATGCAGGGGGAGTAAGTAAATTTCATTTGATTCATTATTATTGATTATTATTTATGTTGGTTTGTCATCACCAAAAAGGGGGAGAATGTTGAGTATTGATTCTCCGGATTTGGTTTTGATGATGAACAAACATAAATATCGTGAACTAACTCTTTGTGAGCGCAGTTATGGAGATCGTCGCCAAAAATCTACGTAGACGTCTCAAGACTTCTTAAAGCGCGTGATCGTGTGCCTGAAGCTTCGTTGAAGCTCAAGGAGCATTATTGAAGTCAAGAGATTCGGATTGAAGCTTTGAAGACGGTTCGTCTAGCTTATTTTATAGTCTTCTAGCTTCTTTTCGTATAATGTTAAGCCTTGAGTAGGACTTACATTATAATCTTCATAACGCTCATATCTTAGAGCTAGGATTATCTTAGAAGCCCATAGAAACTTTCCCGAAGCTTTACGCTTCATTTCGCGGCTTCTTGTGCATCTTAGTTGGTTCAAGAAGAAGAACCAACCGACTAGATTATCATCTAGTCGGTTAAGAATCCTTATTGAACCGACTAGATTTCCTTGCTCAATTCAGCCTAGGCACTGTTGACCAATTAGTCGGTCCAAGAAGGTTCACCGATCGACTAGTTGTCAAACTAGTCGGTTGGGAATCCTTCTTAGACCGACTAGTTATACTTTCATTTTTTCAGCCTAGCTTCTGTTGACTAGTTAGTCGGTCCAAGAACATCCATCGACCGACTAGTTGTGAAACTAGTCGGTTGAAATTTGTTCTTAGACTTACTAGTTCTCATAGTGATCAGCCTATTGAATATCAACTACTTAGTCGGTCAAAGAACACTCACCGACCGACTAGTTGTCAAACTAGTCGGTTGGCATGTCTTCTTAGACCGACTAGTTCTATCTCCTGAATTCTCTATCTTGGCTGTCAACCATCTAGTCGGTCCAACAAGGTTCACCGACCGACTAGTTGCAAAACTAATCGGTCAGTGATCCTTCTTAGACCGATTAAGCAGCTTCAGAAATAGATCCGTTGGGCATTTAATGCTACGAATTTTGGTTCTCTCTTCTCTCTATCCTATATAAACTTGATGAGCTTATAGCTTGCATTCAAGGCTGCCATTATTGAGACTTAGAGAAATCAAAGAGAAGCATTCAACTCCTTTTCTAAAGCTATCTCTTTCTCACAAGAATCTCTCCAAACTCCATGAGCCCTAATTTCCTCAAGAGAGATTCTCTTCATTGTGAGCCACTCAAGCCAAGAGCTTGATTCAAAGTCACCAACTCCATCCTAGCCTTCGATCGCTGTTCATCTTGGTGGAGCTAGGGTTTGGTGACATTCTCTCCTTCAAAATCTTCATTGCCCTAAAATCAGTAAGTTTACTCAAGGCATAGGATTTTGTTGGTAAGTGTTTTATTGTTTCATTTACTTTGCTATTAAGTTTTTCTCTCGGTTGTGAGAGAAGATCGTGATCCCGGGTTGTGGGAGTCACGTTTCGTTTTGTGTATGATTTGATCTTGTAGAAGTTTTCTACAAGAATTTCATAGTGCAAAACTTGGGTTAGAGGTTTCTAACTCAAATAGCCGGAGGGGATTCGGGTGTTTGGGACGTAGGATCACCGGGAACAAGTCGGGGAGACTTGGGTGGATCCAGACCCGTTACATCGCTTGTTTGCGTTGGATTTTTATTGTTGTCATATTTTTTATTCCGCATTGTTGGTTGTGTTTGCACAATAATTATGAATTATACTCTTGATTATTTTAAAGAACTATTCAACCCCCTCTAGTACTTGTGCAGTAGCTATCAGGGCATTACACATGCAATGATCATTGGGACTCCGTAAGTAACATTTATCCTCCATCATGAAGCGTTCAAAATGCGTGTACCATTGTCTAGGCAATTGTTTCAACCTATAGAGAGACTTCATTAACCTACTTGCAAGTATATTACCTCTCTCATAGCCATCTGGTTGAGTCATATAGATCTCCTCTTGAAGTTGTAAGGATCATCGATATTTCTATTTCAATACTAAACATCAGAAATGATTAGTATTGTCAACAATTAGGAGATATACAAAGTAACTTGTATATTCCTTTAAATATAAATAACTTGCAGTGAAAGAATCAACAAAATTAATGAACCAAAACAAATAAGCAAACCAGCCAAGCAAACACAAACACCAAGAATTTATCCTGGTTCGGATCCTCGTGATCCTACGTCCAGTCCTCTACCACGTAGATATTTTCAATCCACTATAACACTTGCCCCGCAAGTAACAACATACAAAAATGACGACATTCTCAGTGTCCCAAACTTTATACAATCTCTATACCAAGAGATTCAACTTATAAAGGAAAGCATGAAACAACACCTAAAGCCTTGATGTGAATTTCAAATGGAATTCAAAGGAAAAGGTGTAAATGAAAGTTCAAGATGTCTAGATTTTGGATTGGAGAAAAACACTCTTGAAGATTTCAGATTTCAAATGAAGAAAATATCAGAATTTTATTTCTCCAAATGAAAACAATGATAGAACTTTTTTTGAAGAAGATAGAATTAAAGTTCTAAAGAGAAAAGTTGGAAATAGAAGTGAATGTAAGAGAAGGGGGGTACTCATCTATTTATAGATTTGAAAGAAAGTTATAACGGTCATATTCCAACAGCCAGAAACTGTCTCCAACGGATAGAACAAACCGGTTGCAAAAAACGATCAAAAACGGAATTGGTCAGCCAATAATTTTTTGTTGGTAGACTAATTTTGAAATGACAAAATTTGACCGTTTGAAGTTACAGACATGGAACTGATATGACGAGGGATTTGACCAACAAATTTCAAATTCAAATTCGAAAAGGAAAAATTAGCCTGCTAACATAAATGGATTGGTCGGTTAATTCTTTAAAGAGGAATTTTGGGATTCTGAAAATACTATGTTGTATGTAAATATTAGGAGAGACCCTAGGCAACTAAGATAAGTCATCATCAGGCTTAAAAAGCTATAAAATGAAAATTACATTGATTACATAAAAGCCATAGATATGACAGCGTCTGAATTTGAAAAGATTGATGACTTTGTGTGGGAAGCAGTAACTAGTGATTATGTCCAAGATGTAAATGTTGAGTAGCCAGTTATCTGCATAGAAAGAGTTAATAACCGTAATATGTTTATCATATCAAAACCATATGGAATAGAGATATGGAATTATGGAATTCCAACATTCTCCCCCCTTTTGACGATGACAAACATTTTATAATATGAATTAAGTAAATTCTTATAACTCCCAATGAGTAAATGCTACATTATGGTGTTTCTCCCCCTTTGTCATTTTCAAAAAGGATATTGGCGTCAATGACCTTCTTTTCTTTTGTATTCCTGAAAAATAAATATTTAAGCAATGGTACCCTCTACAATGTAGGGTCAGGGGGATTAGTCCTTAGGAAACCAAACACATGTATAATTTGGTTTTCCCACATAATCATATGAATAAACAATATTATTCATGTATAAATCAACATATAAATCTCTATCATGCAGACATAAGTCCTTATGAACCCAAATATGCAAATGAGTGGGTTTCCTATAGATGGATGCATAATACTTCTTAGGTACATTAACAATATTATGTTTAACATCCAAATAAGATGAGACATTGGGTTTGGTAACATTCTTCTTTGAAAAACCTAACTCATGCCGATGATTTGTAGGATATTAAAATGAGAGCAAATCATTAAGATGATCCTTTCCTTTGTTGAACTTTTCAACATTAGAAGATATCTCGTTGTATTTAATCTTGAGTGATGAAATATTTGTATCCATTTCGGATATGCGTGCATGCAAGTCATGGACTTCTGATTTTAGAATTTCATTCTCTTTGCTCAATGCCACATTCTGAGTAAGAAGTTGTTCTTTTTCATAAGATAACATATAATGAGATGCAAGTTTTGAAACAAGTGCCTCGTGTTCAACACTCAAAGTGTCATTGTTATGTTTCAAAGATTTGTGCATAGAATTTAATCTCTTAAAGCGCATATACAAATCATTGAATGCATCTAACAATTCTTCATTATTTAAACTACTTACTTGATTGTTTTCATCTTGAGCCAGGAAACACACATGTGCACTTTGTTCTTTTTCTTTCTCATCTTCATCTGAAGATTCGTCCCATGTTGCCGTAAATGCTTTCTTCTTCTTATATACTTTGTTGAAGTTCTCAGCATTCTTTGACTTTGAAAGTATGGGACAATCCTTCTTGAAGTGTCCTGGATTATTATAATGATAACAGAAAGAAGAATTCTCATTAGTATTCATAAAATTCTTATTTTGAACTTACCTTTGAGATACTTCTTGAGCTTTCTTGTTAAGTATTCCAAATCATCATCATCATCTGAATCATCATTGTCTGACGACGCATGAAAGGCAATGTTCTTCTTATGGGTGCTTTCTTGCTTTCTATCTTCAAGTTGGACTTCATATGCCATAAGATTTCCAATAAGGTTTTCGACTCTGAGGGTGGATAGTTGTTGTCTTCTTCTCCCATTTTGGGGTTAACACACGAAGACTCTTCTTGACTTGCTCAGTTTGAGTATATACTTTTCCAAGAGCAATTGAGAGTTGGTGATGTCGGTGAATCAAGTGATCATCTCTCCAATTGTCTCGCTGTCCTTCATTTTAAATAACTCAAACCTGTGAACAAGAATAGAAATTTTAGTTTCCTTAACTTTATTTGTGCCTTCATGTGTTACCTCAAGTGTATGCCAGATATCATATGCTAATGTGGCCCGAGAGACTCGATTGAATTCATTCTTGTCCATTGTGCAAAATAATACATTCATCGCCTTAGAATTCAATGTTGCATTAGTCGTTTCTACAGCGGTCTATTCACCATAAGACATTGTTGTCTTGGTGTAAGATGTATCCACATTTTTCCAAAGTTGGAAATCAATTGACTGTAGGTAGATCATCATTCGTCGCTTCTAATATGAGTAGTTGGAGCCCGTGAACAATGGAGGCCTTACGGTAGAATGCCCTGCGAGAAATTGTGTTGTACTTGTTGTTGAAGACATCGATCACCAAAGATACCAATTGTTAGTTTGGAAATAGACACGTCTCTTGAACCAGGCTCTGATACCAAATGTAAGGATCGTCGATATGGCTATTTCAATACTAAACATCGGAAATGATTAGTATTGTCAACAATTAGGAGATATACAAAGTAACTTGTATATTCCTTTAAATATAAATAACTTGCAGTGAAAGAATCAACACAATTAATGAAACAAAACAAATAAGCAAACTAGCCAAGCAAACGCAAACACCCAAAATTTATCCTGGTTCAGATCCTCATGATCCTACGTCCAGTCCTTTACCCCGTACATATTTTCAATTCACTATAACATTTACCCTACAAGTAATAACAAACAAAAATGGCGACACTCTAAGTGTCCTAAACTTTGTATAATCTATATACCAAGAGATTCAACTTATAAAGGAAATAATGAAACAACATCTAAAACCTTGATGTGAATTTCAAATGGAATTCAAAGGAAAAGGTGTAAATGAAAGTTCAAGTTTCTATATTTTGGATGGAAAAAACACTCTTGAAGATTTCAGTTTTCAAATGAAGAAAATATCAGAATTTTATTTCTCCAAATGAAAACAATGGCAGAATTTCTCTTGAAGAAGATAGAATTAATGTTCTAAAGAGGAAAGTTGGAAAAAGAAGTGAATGGAAGAGAAGGGGGTACTCATCTATTTATAGATCTGAAAGGAAGTTATAACGGTCATATTTCAACAGTCAGAAACCATCTCCAACGGATAAAACAAACCGGTTGCAAAAATGGTCAAAAACAGAATTGGTCGGCTAATGATTTTTTGTTGGTCGACTAATTTCGAAATGACAAAATTTGACAGTTTGAAGTTACAGACATGGAACTGATATGAAGAGGGATTTGACCAACAAATTTCAAAGTCAAATTCGAAAAGGAAAAATTAGCATGCTAACAAAAATGGATTGGTCGGCTAATTTTTAAGAGGAATTTTGGGATTCTGAAAAGACTATGCTGTAGGTAAATGTTAGGAGAGATCCTAGTCAACTAAGATAAGTCATCATCATGCTTAAAAAGCTATAAAATGAAAAATACATTGATTACATAAAAGCCGTAGAAATGACTACATCTGAATTTGAGAAGACTGAGGACTTTGTGAAGGAAGCAGTAACCAGTGGTTATGTCCAAGATGTAAATGTTGAGTAACCAGTTATCTACACAGAAAGAGTTAGTAACAGTAATATGTTAGTCATATCAAAACCTTATGGAATAGAGATATAGAATTATGGAATTCCAACAGAAGCTCCCCATGTAAGTGTAACGGCCGGTACTCGCTATTTGTCATACGGCTGTGCGTATAGAAATTTCGAGTACCTGATTGGTTTTGTGCTTGGTATGTGAGTCGTGTCATTGATTCGATAGGGCCGTAGCACCTTGGTTGCATCCTTAGCAAGCCAACCCCGATGTGTGCCCAACTTAGAATTACCGTCGCCTTTGGACCCCGTATCCTTTATACGCTTTACGTGCACGTAGTCTAGTCCGTGCACGTATTTATTTTTAGAATTTGTCCGTGACCAAACCCTATAGTGCGGTATGCCGTTGTGACCCTCACTGAGAGTATTTAAATTGTGGTGTTGATTAGCAACGTCATTTCACAGGTCGTTCTCCCACGATTTGACCTTGTTTGAAGAGACATCACGATTTACACTTTTGTCGTAAAGCCTTTCTATTTTTATTTTCGTTTCTCGTCATCGAAATTGTGATCCGTCTTCTCTGTCTTCTTTCTCTCGTCGTCCAGATCTCCCCAGTATTTATCTTGCAGTTTTTGGACTTCGTTTGATCTACTTTCACTTCTTGGCCCAACATACTGTATTTTCAACCCTAAGTTTCACTGTATTTCTCCCTAATGATTGATTATTAATAATTACACCAGAATTTGACTTGGCCCAATCCCTTGCTTGCCGTTGGCCGCACGCACATGGTAGGAGGGAGAGGTGGAGATTGGGTTTCTTTAATAGTTCATTATAACTTTATTAAAAACAATCCTTATAACAAATAAGCCCAAACTCTATACTAAGACTATAGCCCACGTGAGCAGCCCTATATTCCATAAAAAATAAAAAAAAAACCCTAGGTTAGCTCTCTCTCCCAGTGATCTCACGCGCAGCCACCACCCTCAACATTTTCGCGTGCTTCTTCCTCCCGAGCGCCCAACGCAAAACACCCTCTCACAGCGCGTCGCCCCCTCTCCATCGCACGTCACCTCCATCACTCTGCCCTTTCCCGATGCCGGCGATCCATCTGCAACGTCGCCGGATCTCCCTCGCCGTCAAACCCAAGCCATCTACCACCCTCCGGCAGCCATCACCTCGCCAGCCCACGCCCATGTCGCCAAGCCCTCCGGTGATCCCTCGCCATCTTCGCGGCCATCCCCCTTCGAAACACCATCACAGCCCACCTCCGAGCCCAACCGCTCGACACCGCCCCAAACTCGGTGTCCTCCGCCCTGAGCCGAAGTCACACACCTCATGTCACCTCTTCGACGAGCCATCACCTCCCAATCTCCGACAACTGCGCCTTCTTCCGACCCCACGCACGCACTGCGAACCCAACCGCCGCCGGATCTGATCTGCGCTGTGCCACCGCACACCATCCCTAGCCCCACCGAGTCGAGCTCCTCCCCTTGGCTGCCTCGATTTCTCCTGCAAGAAGGGGAAAACGGGGGGAAAGAGAATGAAGGAGAGAAACAAAGAAGTATAGGAGAAGCAGCAGACAGAAGTTGAGTTGGTGAGTTTCTTTTTAAGCTAGTTAGAATTTCTAAGCAGTACCCCATGATCAGTACCATATACCCTATGAACTAATATGAATAAATGGGTTTTGAGAACTGTGAACTTCATTACAATGGTGGGTTTATGAACAATATGCTTTGGTGTTATATACATTTTCATCATAGTGCTAAACTTCCGATTATAACATGTTACAACTAACCTCACAGAACCTATAATGCTCATAATACTAGTATAGCATAATATAGCAGTGCTTGTGAAATGCCGTATATGTAAAAAGTTGTAGTATATAAGTTTATAGGAACTGTCATAACTTCATGTTATATAGGTTAGTTATTATATGTTAGCATGTATGTTAGTAAATAGTGTATACGAATGTTAACTTTTAATGATGTTTAAATTCTCTGGCTTGATTATTAATCCGTTAACGTAGATATGATACGTTTCCTGCGCGACCCGTTACCGTTTCCGAGTCGACGACGTTACCTTACATGATACCGAAATCCAATCCCTGACTTCGCTACCCGACGCTAGTGTAGCTTTCGCGTCGTGTTGAGGTTCCGTAGATCCGTTGGTTGACCCAGACCCTGCTGGACTACATTCTTGTCGGAATCTTTCAGGCAAGGAATGAGACTTTTGTTACTGCTTTTATGCTTTTCTAGAATTGATGTTAGAACTGCTAGATTTATTTCTGCAAAATACTTGAAAATGATCACATGTTACTTTCTGCTCGAACCCACTTTTAAGATGCAACTTAAACCTCACATGCTAATTAATAAGCCAGACATTATAATTGTGTGGATCTTTGTAGAAGATCACAGGCATGGGCCTCTCCTATACGGAGGTTGGCACTACTCTTGTGGAGCGTTTGCTGGCTCGTCCAGGAATGTCTCACTTGCGGATAGTTAATCGATGACGGGGTCACCATTGAGGACTGGTGCTCCCCAGCTTTGGCTCACCCGTGACTGGTGCGCTCCGGTATGATACGTAGTATCATTCATGATTAATGAATTGTTTCGGATCGACGACGGGGGTGACCATTGAGAACTGGTGCTCCCCAGCTTTGGCTCACCCGTGACTGGTGCGCTCCGGTATGATACGCCGTATCATTCGTGATCCTTGTCTTGTCTCATGTCTAGATGGAGCGTTTTTTAGCTCGTGTCCATATCACAAATGACTCGCTGGTGGGGTAGGACAAAAGAGTCTAGCTGGGCCTGGGGGGTAGCTCCCCTCCGCCTACGCAGCTTGAGTCCTTAGGCTTTATCTTTGTATCGCAGGTGGTGCACTCATGTTTGCTTCGCATGGATGCATTCCGGTCGTTTGACCTTTTCTAGACTTGGACAATCTGACCAGATGGACACCCCTGGCAGATTGACAGAACTACATGAACAACTCTTAGACGATCTGACTAGATGGACACCCCTAGCAGATCGATTAGAATAACCATTACTTATTTCCCGCTTTCGAGGACTGCCTGTGTAGTTGTCTTTTAAATTCCATTTAGAACTGCTAGACTTGTATAACTGCATTAACTTATGGTCTCATTAGTTCGTTGCTGACATGTGTTTTGCACATGTCCCAGACTTTACAGAGCTGCCATAACCTGAGGATCCCCAGCAGACTCTTTCCTCTTTAGTTGCCTCCGGTACGTACAGTTTTAGTCTTTATGTTAAACTCTTTGTTGGTTATCTTCTGCGTTTGAATAATACCTTTTTACTTCTATTTCTATTGTTTCATGCTAAACCATTTGATCGGACCTTCCCTTCCGTATCATAACTTGCCATGGACGCTTATTGGACCCCGAGCCTCAACGGCTCTAGTCCATGCGGGCTGGCCATGCCTTACTGCTCAATCTTTTGGGAAGCGGGGCGTGACAGTTTTTGTGGTGGCCCATGCAGGTCTTGATCGAATGATTTATCGAAGCAATAGTGTTGCAGTAACTATTCAAACAAACCAACAATATTCGAGTCTGACATAAGTTAGTTAGGTTTAGACTAGTTCCTTGGCCCCCTCTAGTTTGGATTTGAGTGAGAATACAGGAATAAGATGAAGTTTAAAGTGATGTATTTCTAACACATTGGATAGTTATAAGGTTGGATTCTCGACTTGACAAGGAACCATGGAAGTGAGAACATTGAATCGAGGGAATGAGATCGACTCTTTGTATGTTGCTCGTGATAGAAGTGTGGTGATTAGAAGTATTGTCTTAACGACTAAAGGCGTAGACCTACATCGACCAAGTGAAATGTTAAGCATCGGATATTATGGGCATATATATATATATATATATATAAGCTAAGTAGCAACAGTATAACCTGGGTTTTGAAAAAAAAAACTAGTCGAGGATAGCAACATGGTTGAAGTAAATAATATGATCATTTGAGATGAACGGAAGAGATTCAGAGTGATAATGTGATGACGAGATTGATCTTATGATGGATTGTATAAGATCGACAACATGGTCTGTTTTGGACACAGTGATTTAAAGGAATTAGAGATCTTGGGAATGTCATGGGAGTTTCAAAGTCGACCGTTCGGATACGCATAGAGTGCGTACTGATCACTGGATTCCAGTTACAGTTTACAAAATGGTGAAAGGCGATGACTTCTCCAGATCATGTGGATGGATAATAGTCAACAGTGACTAGCAGTTTAAGTGTCAATGAAAATTCTGGATCAAGTCAAGTGAGCATGTTTGGTTTTACGAGTGCTCAATGATCAGGAAATATGGGAAAAGAGTTTGTAGATTGCCTTGGTTGTTTGGGTTGAAAAGGAAATCGTAAGTAAGTCTGTCGCCCGGAAATCTAGAATTGGTTGGTAGTTTCACTTTAGAGATTCCTAGAGGCAGCTGAGCCAAGAACCAATTGAAGCGGAGAACAACATGATCATTATAACAGGTTCCCATGAACGAGCTTTTGAGTTGGAAATTTTATTGGTGTTTAAAATGATTGGGACTAGCCAATTAGGGCTGGTTAGTTGGAGGTTGTTTAACCACCCTAGATGTCAAATATTGGAAGTGTCTGCACATTAGAGCCTTGTGTTTGTTCTGCCTTCCCCGTAGATCCATGAGGAGGATTACCCGGCTCGTGTGAATATATATCATTGTCGGGCATGCTTAGTATTATTACTTAGGTATATGTGAGCTTATGGATGAATAATGGAATATGTGTATTGCGATGGATGTAATGATTATGTGTATATAGTACATGAATAAGTATAGATACTTATGTAAGATAATAGGTGTGAATATATAATGCATGTGAATACATATAAGTCTTAGTGTTCCCTCGAGTACGAGTGGACATGCTTATAGATATTAGGATGAGAATGTGTTGCGTGATTGTATATACGTATATATGGGATAAGTATGAATTACATGTTCTGATGTGTGAATGATTGTATAGTGATGTCTAGCTATTTACTAAGGCTACATATGATGAGTCGTGTCATAAAGATATATAGGAGTGTGTGTATAAGTACATAGATTGTATATTGTTTGGTATGTATCTTGGAGTCTCACTCGAGAGCGAGTGAGTATGCTCAGTAAGTATTTTATAATGTGGTTGTGGTTTGCAGATGTGAGTATAGTGTTATATATATCCGTGCATGATAGGATATGGTGAATGTAGTTATATAGGTGTTTGTGCTGGGTTACGCTACGCACCTGGACGTGCGTAGCTACACCATATATAGATACAGGTTTATTCTATAGTTAAGAATGAAGGGTTTACATGTTTGAATGAGTATGTGTTAGTTAAACTAGGAGTGAAATGTGCTATATGCATAGTTATTAGGCTGGATGCATTGTGTTTGTAGGAATAGATTAACATGATAGTGTGATTATGTATTGCTTGAAAATTGTTTGTCATTTGGTGTTGTGGCGAATAGTTATAATATAGCTAAGTATTATTGTAATGATTGATGTGTTGAATGTATACTAGGGGATATACCTTTTGTAGGTTACATTGAGTAGATGTATGTATTTTCGGTTTTAAATTCGTGATGAATTTAAATACCCTGGTTAGTATATGTGTACTTTATGTATAATACAATGGTTGTATATGATGGGGTGATTATTGAATGTTGGAATATGATTGTGCGTAGGTATGAATTTGCGGAGGCACTTCCATGAGTTAGAAATGTATGCGTGAATAATATTAACCTAGCTATAAGTACAAGATATGATGGTTGGGAAATAATTGATGTATAATATTACTGAGCATGTATATAGATAGATGTATTAGGTTATATGTTGGTTGAAGTACTGTGCTAGGAGTGATCGGGGTAGTTACTATAGTTAACTAGAGGAGTCTAGCCATACCTGGAATTAAGAAATTCTGAGGACGGACTTTATTCTAAGGTGGGTAGGATGTAACGGCCGGTACTCGCTATTTGTTATACGGCTGTGCGTATAGCAATTTCGTGTACCTGATTGGTTTTGTGCTTGGTATGTGAGTCGTGTCGTTGAGTCGATAGGGCCATAGCACCTTGGTTGCATCCTTAGCAAGCCAATCCCGACGTGTGCCCAACTTAGAATTACCGTCACCTTTGGACCCCGTATCCTTTATACGCTTTACGTGCACGTAGTCTTGTCCACGCACGTATTTATTTTTAGACTTTGTCCATGACTGAACCCTATAGTACGATATGCCATTGTGACCCTCACTGAGAGTATTTAAATTGGGGTGTTGATTAGCAACGTCATTTCACGGGTCGTTCTCCCACGATTTGACCTTGTTTGAAGAGACGTCACGATTTACACTTTTGTCGTAAGGCCTTTCTATTTTTATTTTCGTTTCTCATCATCAAAATTGTGATCTGTCTTCTCTGTCTTCCTTCTCTCGTCGTCTCGGTCACCCCAGTATTTATCTTGCAGTTTTTGGACTTCGTTTGATCTACTTTCACTTCTTGGCCCAACTTACTGTATTTTCAACCCTAAGTTTCACTGTATTTCTCCCTAATGATTGATTATTAATAATTACACCAGAATTTGACTTGGCCCAATCCCTTGCTTGCCGTTGGCCGCACGCACATGGTAGGAGGGAGAGGTGGAGATTGGGTTTCTTTAATATTTCATTATAACTTTATTAAAAACAATCCTTATAACAAATAAGCCCAAACTCTGTACTAAGACTATAGCCCACGTGAGCAGCACTATATTCGATAAACAATAATAAAAAAAACCCTAGGTTAGTTCTCTCTCCCCGTGATCTCACACGCAGCCGCCACCCTCAACATTTTCGCGTGCTTCTTCCTCCCGAGAGCCCAACGCAAAACACCCTCTCACAGCGCGTCGCCCCTCTCCATCGCACGTCACCTCCATCACTTCGCCCTTTCCCGATGCCGGCGATCCATCTGCAACGTCTTCGGATCTCCCTCGCCGTCAAACCCAAGCCATCGACCACCCTCCGACAGCCATCACCTCGCCAGCCCACGCCCATGTCGCCAAGCCCTCCGGCGATCCCTCGCCATCTCCGCGGCCATCCCCCTTCGAAACACCATCACAGCCCACCTCCGAGCCCAACCGCTCGGCACCGCCCCAAACTCGGTGTCCTCCGCCCTGAGCCGAAGTCACACACCTCATGTCACCTCTTCGACGAGCCATCGCCTCCCAATCTCCGACAACTGTGCCTTCCTCCGACCCCACGCACACACTGCGAACCCAACCGTCGCTGGATCTGATCTGCGTTGTGCCACCGCACGCCATCCCTAGCCCTGCCGAGCCGAGCTCCTCCCCTTGGCTGCCTCGATTTCTCCTGTAAGAAGGGGAAACGGGGGGAAAGAGAATGAAGGAGAGAAACAAAGAAGTATAGGAGAAGCAGCAGACAGAAGTTGAGTTGGTGAGTTTCTTTTTAAGCTAGTTAGAATTTCTAAGCAGTACCCCATGATCAGTACCATATACCCTATGAACTAATAGGAATAAATGGCCTTTGAGAACTGTGAACTTCGTTACAATGGTGGGTTTATGAACTATATGCTTTGGTGTTATATACATTTTCATCATAGTGCTAAACTTCCGATTATAACATGTTACAACTAAC
The DNA here is from genome assembly GCA_030789695.1 of Scilla litardierei. Taxonomy (NCBI): domain Eukaryota; kingdom Viridiplantae; phylum Streptophyta; class Magnoliopsida; order Asparagales; family Asparagaceae; genus Scilla; species Scilla litardierei. Next base: position 237,710,387 of record CM061142.1, on the reverse strand, counting down.
CTCACAGAACCTATAATGCTCATAATACTAGTATAGCATAATATAGCAGTGCTTGTGAAGTGCCGTATATGTAAAAAGTGGTAGTATATAAGTTTATAGGAACTGTCATAACTTCATGTTATATAGGTTAGTTATTATATGTTAGCATGTATGTTAGTAAACAGTGTATACGAATGTTAACTTTTAATGATGTTTAAATTCTCTGGCTTGATTATTAATCTGTTAACGTAGATATGATACGTTTCCTCCGCGACCCGTTATCGTTTCCGAGTCAACGACATTACCTTACACGATACCGAAATCCAACCCCTGACATCGCTACCCGACGCCAGTGTAGCTTTCGCGTCGTGTTGAGGTTCCGTAGATCCGTTGGTTGACCCAGACCCTGCTGGACTACATTCTTGTCGGAATCTTTCAGGCAAGGAATGAGACTTTAGTTACTGCTTTTATGCTTTTCTAGAATTGATGTTAGAACTGCTAGATTTATTTATGCAAAATACTTGAAAATGATCACATGTTACTTTCTTCTCGAACCCACTTTTAAGATGCAACTTAAACCTCACATGCTAATTAATAAGCCAGACATTATAATTGTGTTGATCTTTGTAGAAGATCACAGGCGTGGGCCTCTCCTATACGGAGGTTGGCACTACTCTTGTGGACCGTTTGCTGGCTCGTCCAGGAATGTCTCGCTTGCGGATAGTTAATCGATGACGGGGGTGACCATTGAGGACTGGTGCTCCCCAGCTTTGGCTCACCTGTGACTGGTGCGCTCCGGTATGATACGTAGTATCATTCATGATTAATGAATTGTTTCGGATCGACGACGGGGGTGACCATTGAGAACTGGTGCTCCCCAGCTTTGGCTCACCGGTGACTGGTGCGCTCCGGTATGATACGCCGTATCATTCGTGATCCTTGTCTTGTCTTGTGTCTAGATGGAGCATTTGTTGGCTCGTGTCCATAACACAAACGACTCGTGGGTGGGGTAGGACAAAAGAGTCTAGCTGGGCCTGGGGGGTAGCTCCCCTTCGCCTACGCAGCTTGAGTCCTTTGGCTTTATCTTTGTATCGCAGTTGGTGCACTCCTGTTTGCTTCGCAGGGATGCATTCCGGTCGTTTGACCTTTTCTAGACTTGGACAATCTGACCAGATGGACACCCCTGGCAGATTGACAGAACTACATGAACAACTCTTAGACGATCTGACTAGATGGACACCCCTAGCAGATCGATTAGAATAACCATTACTTATTTCCCGCTTTCTAGGACTGCCTGTGTAGTTGTCTTTTAAATTCCATTTAGAACTGCTAGAATTGTATAACTGCATTAACTTATGGTCTCATTAGTTCGTTGCTGACATGTGTTTTGCACATGTCCCAGACTTGACAGAGCTGCCACAACCTGAGGATCCCCCGCAGACTCTTTCCTCTTTAGTTGCCTCCGATACGTACAGTTTTAGTCTTTATGTTAAACTCTTTGTTGGTTACCTTCTGCGTTTGAATAATATCTTTTTACTGCTATTTCTATTGTTTCAAGCTAAACCATTTGATCGGACCTTCCCCTCCGCATCATAACTTGCCATGGACGCTTATTGGACCCCGAGCCTCAACGGCTCTAGTCCATGCGGGCTGTCCATGCCTCGCTGCTCAATCTTTTGGGAAGCGGGGCGTGACAGTAAGAATGCAGTCTTGACATCTAGTTGCATCAACTCAAGATCAAGATGTGCAACCAATGCCAATAGGATCTGAATAGAGCAATGCTTGATTGAGAGAATACCTCATTGTAGTCAATGCCTTTTCTATGAGCATATCCTTTCACAACAAGTCTATCCTTGAAGCGAGCATCTCCATCTTCGACTCCATCCTTCTTTGTGTAGACCCACTTAAACCATATCGCTTTCTTTCTTCTAGGAAAATCAACCAATTCCCATGTAACATTTTCCATAATGATTCCATCTCATTGTCTATTTATTTCCACCATCTCTCTAGGTCTTCTGAATGCTCTACATCTTTGTAGCACGTGTGGATATTAATACTAATTGTAGGGAAAGCAAATGAGACAATCTCTAAATACCTTGTAGGCCATCGTATCTCATGCCCAGGTCTCGAAACTGCAATGAATCCATCTGCCATGCTATTCGTGGAGAAGAGATTTATCTACCTTCTGGGCCTGAACCACTATCATCACCTTCTATCTGGAGTATTTCAACTACAGTCTCTGGTGAACTCCGTCTAGAGTCAATAGATGAGCTATCAAGAACCCTCGACACCTCCATATGAACCTACCATACTTGTGTCTCTTTAGACTCCACTATTGATCCATGTCCCTTCAGTAATGCTGACTCGTCAAATGTCACATCTCTGCTCAAGATCACATTTCTTTGTCTCAGACGCCACAGCTTGTATCCTTTGACACCATCGTTAAAGCCCAAGAAGATTTCTTTCTTGGACCTAGCATCAAGCATATCCCCCTTTATGGCATAGTAGGTCAGACATCCTAACATGTACATAGAATTGTAGTCGAAAACTGGCTTTTCGACCAAATATCCAATGGAGGTAATCCATCCAAAAAAGCAGAACGTATCCGATTGATCAGATATGTTGCGTACACCAGGGTCTCTACCCAGAACTCCTTTGATAGGTCGGTTGTAGATACCATAGAATGGATCTTCTCCAGCAAGGTCTGATTCATCCTCTCGGTTACTCTATTCTGATATAGCATACCTGTCACGCCCCGGTCCCTAGGATACCCGAGAAGTACGAATCTGTCCCAATTATTACAGAAGAGGCGAATGTGATAAAGAACGATAAGAGAGAGAAGCAGAAGTCAACAAAGAAGGAGCAGGCCACTGTGCACATAGTGGGATAGTACAGATGATGCTACATAAGAAATGATATAACATTAACTCATCCAAAGAAACACAAAGTACAATTTCAAAGAAAAACATCCATCTCACATGTTTATACACCAATGTCCAAGGTATATCTCAATATACAAGCAAACTCCATCCCAACGGTACAACTCAACCCAGCTCTAACCCAATGTATAGCAAACTCTCCTTCAACTACCCAAAACTCCAACTCCAAGCTTTCAACCAGCTGTACCTGCTAACTGTGGGAAAAAGGGAAGGATATGTCACAGCGTGCCCAGTAGTATCTCCTACTACTTATGGTACATTATTCAACAAGTGATGCAAGCTACCATGTGTGACATATTATAACATTATGAAAAAGTAATATAAAGGTGAACATGTTATGGTATTATGGATATGAAGCATGGAAGTAAACATAGAAGCTATCGAGTGCAACATGAGGTAATTAGAACAAAATTAAACAAGGTATTAAATAATGAATGAAAGTGCATATGAACATACATGTTGATGAAAGAAGGAATTGCAATAACTTATCAATCCAAACATAGCATTAAAGTATGACAACTTTCATTAGGCATGATTAGGGGCATTAATGGTATACATAGGTGGGTTTGGGATCATCATGGCATGGCTTCATATTTCTTTATTTCTTTCTTTTCCATATCTTTCTTTCATATCCACGGGTAATGCATCCATGTGTCATGCCCATCATCATATCCACATCATAATAACAAACCACTTCATATGAATCCTTGTCATGCATGCCACTAACCCCTAAGTATGCATAACACTAAAGTTTCCTCCCAAATTTACATAATTCAGTCCCCAATTTTCCATTCTTTCATATGAACCTCAACTTCTCTAATGCCACCACCATTTTCACTTAGAATTTGACATATGTTTCTAAATGAAACTTGTAGAAAATTTAGTTATCTTTCCAGAGCAACAAGAATTGTAATGTTAGAATTTTTAGATTAATAGTTATGGCTTGTTCCATAAAGCGTGCAGAATCTGTCCTGTAACAGAATTATTTAGCTATAAAGATCAGTTAATTTAATCATATTACAGTCAGATTCTGATTGAGGTCCCAATAGGAAAGTTGTAGATAAAGAAGTTAGCTTTCTAGATTGTCTTAAATTAAGTCATTTGGACAACTGGAGTGTAATCTATGCTTTGTTCACTAACATGGTACAAAATCAGCCAGAATTTGATACTACGAAAAAGAGCAGTAATTCTATATAAATATAGTCAGCATTAGACTTTAATCTCTAAATGAAAGTTGTAGATGACTTCAAGTTCTTTCTGGATTATATTTTAAAATAATTTTTGGGTCACTAGAACTGGAGTTATACCTATTTGAACTAGCAGCAAAAACTGAAATATTTTCTGCATGCCAAAAATTGCCATATAATGAAAAGATATGCATAATATACCAAAAGAATTGGGATCCTACCTCAAAGATCCAAGCCTTCTCCATGATTCTCCCCTTTTCTAGTCTCTAACAACTCCATATGCTAAAAGAAAGAAAAGAGAAACATAGAAGGAAGAGGAAAGAATGAAAGAAAATAAAAGGGATATCTAGATTTCTCCATCCTCCTCAAATTACCAAACCACCCTCCTACCATCCTCCTATTTACTAACTTATCCATGAAGGGTCAATAAGTCATGGGTCTAGACCATGCTATCCAAACTCAAAAGACCATAATATCCCTCGCTCCTCTAAAGAACTATAAAATGACATACAATAAAAGCACCCTTCAACTAGCACATAATTACAAAGGCTTGTATATGCACACCAATCATACAAATCACACACCCTACACTTAAGTACACCAATGCATACATATACACACTAATAAACATCTCCATTTACACCATGGATACCAAGATACATATCACACCTACAATATATCTAGTCACACACTTAGCTATATATCATACACAAACCAAGACACACAAGCACAAGCACACACACACACACACACACACACACATACAAGTATTCATATCAACACAAATAGTACACATGCAAGTATTGTATACACAACATAGTATTTCACTCATAGGGGTATTACAATACCACTAATGGTGAAGTGTCTTTGAATTCACTCAGTTTTGTAGTACTCCTGTAAGGGGTACGACCTTTAATCTCCACCGTTGTCACTTCAGAGTCTCTTAACTTTCTTTTCGATCTATTTCTTAATCAGTGTCTTTCATTCTATGAACTTACTCAAGACCTCGTCTTTAGACCTCAGAGGAAACACCCAAACCATGCAAGAGAAATCATCAATGAAAGAAACAAAATAGTTCTTACCTCCCAATGAGATTGTCCTCATCGGTCCCAACATTTCGATGTGGACATAGTCAAGTACTCCCTTCGTATTATGGATGATGGTCTGAAAAGATGCACATGTCTTTTTACCGAAGACACAATGCTCGTAGAACTTAATCTTTCCTGTCTTGGCTCCTTGTAGGCGATTTGTCTCAATAAGCTTATGCTGAGCTTTATCTCCAACATGCCCTATATGTATGTGTCAGAGTAATGAATCATCTCTGCTGACCTCCTAGGAGAGTGCTGCCGTGCCAGTCATGACCGATCCATCCAAATAGTAAAGGTTGCTTTTATACTTCCCCTACATCTATATCATAGCTCCTCAGGTCACCCTTATAGCTCCATTCTCCATGGTCATTCTACACCCCTTGGTTTCAAGTGACCCAAGTGATATGAGATTTCGCTTTAGGTCGAGAGCATACGTACCTCGTCGATGTCCCGAGTGACCCTATTGTAATGCCCTGCGTAGCTACTACACAAGTACTAGAGGGGGGGTGAATAGTACTTTAAAATAATCAAGAGTATTATTCCTAATTATTGTGCAAACACAAACAACAATGCAGAATAACTACACACAACAAGAATTAAACAATGCAAACAAGCGATGTAACGGGTTCGGATTCACCCAAGTCTCCCCGACTTGTTCCCGGTGATCCTACGTCCCAACCACCCGGATCCCCTCCAGATAATTGAGTTAGAAACCACTAACCCAAGTTTTGCACTATGAAATTCTTGTAGAAAAAGCTCTATAAGACCAAATCATACACAAATGAAATGTGACTCCCATAACCCGGGATCACACACTTCTCTCACAACCGAGAGACCAACTTGCAATATCAAAGTAAATGAAATATGAAATGCTTACCAACAAAATCATATGCCTTGAGTAAACTTACGATTTTAGGGCAAGAAGGATTTTGGGGAAGAAGAAGGCACCAAACCCTAGCTCCATCAAGATGACCAGCAATAGATGGCTAGGGAGAGATTGGTGACCTTGGATCAAGCTCTTCGCTTGAGAGGCTCACAATGGAGAGAATCTCTCTTGAGGAATTAGGGCTCAAGGAGTTGAGGGAGAGATTCTTGTGAGAAGAGAGAGCTTTGGAATAGGGTTGAATGGCTCCTCTTTGATTTCTCTAAACCTCTAGTTTATCAGCCTTAATAGCCTTGAAGAAGCCCTTCAAGTATATATAGGATAGAGGAAAGAGAAGAGCAAAATTCGTGCAATAAATGCTCCAACGGCTCTATTCTGAAGCAGCTTAATCGGTCTAAGAAGGATCACTGACCGATTAGTTTCTCAATTAGTCGGTCGGTGATTCTTCTTGGACCGACTAAGAGAATGACAACCAATAAAGATGGTTCAGGCAATATAGAACTAGTCAGTCAAAGAAGACTTGCCAACCGACTAGTTTGACAACTAGTCGGTCGGTGAGTGTTCTTTGATCGACTAAGCATATGAAATCTAATAAGCTGAACACAAGAGAACTAGTCGGTCTAAGAACAAATCCTAACCGATTAGTTTCTCAACTAGTCGGTCGATGATTGTTCTTTGACCGACTAACGATAAACAGTAGCTCAGGCTGTGAAAATGAAGATATAACTAGTCGGTCCATGAAGGATTCCATACCGACTATTTTGACAACTAGTCGGTCGGTGAACCTTCTTGGACCGACTAATTGGTCAACAGTGAATGAGCTGAAATGAGGTAGGATATCTAGTCGGTTCACGAAGGATTGCCGACTGACTAGATTGCCATCTAGTCGGTTGGTTCTTCTTCTTGAACCAACTAAGATGCACTAGAAGACACGAAATGAAGCGTAAGGCTTCGGAAAAGTTTCTATGGGCTTCTATCATAATCCTAACTCTAATAATGTAAGACCTACTCAAGGCTTAACATTCTACACGATGAAGCTAGAAGACAATAAATAAAACTTGACGAACCGTCTTCAAAGGTTCAATCCGGATCTCTTGACTTCAATACTTCTCCTAGAGCTTCAACGAAGCTTCAGGCACACGATCACGTGCTTTGAGAAGTCTTGAGACGTCGCTTTTGATATACGTGTAATTTTGGCGACGATCTCCATAACTGCGCTCACAAAGAGTTAGTTCACGATATTTATGTTTGTTCATCATCAAAACCAAATCCGCGTCATCTTGGCAGGAATTCCTTTAAAATTGGGAACCTACAGGTTTTTAAGATTTTCAATACCCTGAATCAATACTCAACATTCTCCCCCTTTTTGGTGATGATAAACCAACATAAATAATAATCAATAATAATGATTAAAATGAAATTTACTTACTCCCCTTGCATTGATGACACGTTAGTTCCGTATTTAATTATAATCATACGCATCAAGCAGACGAGGAAAGTATAAAATGTGAACTCAAGTATTGCAATTTAGGATCTAAATCCATTTTTATATCTTAGCTCCCCCTGAATCTAACATATCAAATTAGATTCACGGTAAAATGCTTTAAATTATCATTTAGCATATTGTCATTATTAATTCTCTCCCCCTTTGGCATTAGCAAAAAGAGCGGGAGGAGATCAACGACAACAACAATGGTTAAGAAATAAAAGCACGAGAGTCTAAGAATACGACCACGGTCCAAATGACACCTATGTAAAATACCAAATGTAAAATACCGAATAAAATCAAAGCGTGCCAATGAGACCATAGTCGAAAATCGAAAAAAAATGAAATCATCAAAACTCAAATCAATTTCACATTTTGAGTTATGGAACATACTCTCCAATATCAACATTCATAACGAATTTAGTGCATGGAAAACAATTCTATGTTTTCATACAAACAAATCTTTAAAATCAATATAATCGTCGAGCGATGAAGTCAATATCAGAGACATAAATACAATATGCACAAGAAACGAATGGCAACATGATGCACACATCATACAACACCAATGTCACAACATCGTCGAAAATGGATCACACAGATTAAGCATTCCAAATCTAAGTGAAGTGTGCGATGTGAGGTGACAAGGTGATTAAACCAATATGCAATCAATAACATGCAATAGTGTTATGCCAGAAATAGAGATAGAAACTTCGTAAAATTTATGGCATACACAAATCTAGTACTAGCATGAATTCCAAAAGAGATACTCACTAAATGAGTCAATAATAAGCATGGAATGCCATGAGCATGAGAAAGATAAGTACATAATCATAAGCTCAAAACTAGCATCAAAATATGCATGAGATAGTCTAAAACATAAAGAGACATCTACATGCATTCAACACACATGGATACCATATGTAAGAATATACTTACAACATTAAGATCCCCCTACTTTGGTGCATCACTTAAGCACCAATAACTCCATTTGAACGAAAATCTTTGCAAATCAAGGAGTTGGTTGGGTTGGTATCCCAAGGTGGATTGAACCTAGAAAACACAATTCTTGGAGCTAAATTTAGATTTGTTGCTCCGTTTCTTTTTCTTGAGTACCTAAAGATAGAAATATCATTCCATGGTACCCAAGGTCTTTGGGTCCTAAGGATTAGACCTTTGGAAGCCAAGTCCAATTGGACTTAGACTTCCCAACAAAATCATCATTGTGCACAACATTCATGAAATACGAATTAATGTAAGCTTGTTTTTCATTCATGCTTATGTCATTCGGGCCCCAAATAGTGAATGTCTTGGGAGCCCTATTCCTATTGGGAGCATGCACAAGTGGTTGATTTCTATGTGATGCATATGGCCTACGAGGAAATGGCCTAGGAAATGAATGTCGTGGATAAGCATATGGCACATGATGAAATGGTGCATGATGATAATTGTTCATATGATAGTGAAGTTGGTGAACATATGCATGTGGAGGAACACGTGCATGAGTGTGTCTCACATGGTGTGCATGTGCTCGTGGATGTGGAGCATAAAAATCATTTTACGTGCGAACATATGGAGTAGGAGGTGTGTTCCTACGTGGCATGGTATTGGTGTACATAAAAGCATGACCCTTCTTCGGAGGTCCACCCAAAGTGGGTTTCTTTCCAAAGGGGGGTGGAATAGGAGTGGTGGTTTCCTTAGTAGTCGAACTACACAAGTTGTTATAGACACCACTCGTGGATGCACTGGAGGATGGCCTCACTAAATCTATAGTTGCTTTACTATAGGAGGTGCGTGCATTGGATGCAAGAGTGGTGAGCTCGTGCACTTGGGATTTGAGATCCTCATTCTCAATTCCCAAACTAGTGTGTAGAGATTGAAGATTTTCAATCTCAAGATCGTTACTTTCCACAATGGAAACATGATCAAGTTGAGATTTGAGGGACTCCACCTCATTTCTCAACATGCCATTTTGAGTAAGCAAACTTGCTTTCTCAATAGCGAGTGTCTCAACAATGGTGTCATTATTAGAGGTGCTACATGAAGATGTGTTAGTGAGACTAGCAATCTTATTCTTAGCATCACAATATTTATGCTTAAGCTTTTGATATTTATCAAATAATTGCTTAAGTTCAATTTTGAGATCATCCGTCGTTACCTCTTCATCGTCGCTATCACTTTCACTTGAATCACTTGATTCGTCACTAGAGTCACCCTTAGTGGCATCCTCTCGTGCCATCAATCCCATGGATGAATCTCTTTCATCATTGGAGGAAGAACACTCCGAGGTGGACTCTTCTTGCTCCGCTAGCATGTGCCATATTTGATATGCCGTAGTTGCCTTGGACACACGCATAAGAATGTTATGAGATAAATACTCAAGCAAGATATCCATTACCTCTTGATGTTTCTTCACCAATGTCCATTCATGTTCGGAAGTGGTAGGTGCACGAAGGGGCTTCTCCACAAGCTTCCAATAAACCTTATCGACGGATTGAATATAGGCATTCATCTTCATACACCAAATTTGATAGTTGGGCCCAATGAGATATGGTGGAATAGGACATCGTGTGTTGCTGTTTGTCATAGCTATGAACTTGGCTCTGATACCAAATGTAATACCCTGCGTAGCTATTGCACTAGTACTAGAGGGGGGGTGAATAGTACTTTAAAATAATCAAGAGTATTATTCCTAATTATTGTGCAAACACAAACAACAATGCGGAATAACTACACACAACAAGAATTAAACAATGCAAACAAGTGATGTAACGGGTTCGAATCCACCCAAGTCTCCCCGACTTGTTCCCGGTGATCCTACGTCCCAACCACCCGGATCCCCTCTGGATACTTGAGTTAGAAACCACTAACCCAAGTTTTGAACTATGAAATTCTTGTAGAAAAACCTCTACAAGACCAAATCATACACAAATGAAATGTGACTCCCACAACCCGGGATCACACACTTCTCTCACAACCGAGAGAACAACTTGCAATATCAAAGTAAATGAAATATGAAATACTTACCAACAAAATCCTACGCCTTGAGTAAACTTACGATTTTAGGGCAAGAAGGATTTTGGGGAAGAAGAAGGCACCAAACCCTAGCTCCACCAAGATGACCAGTAATAGATGGCTAGGGAGAGATTGGTGACCTTGGATCAAGCTCTTAGCTTGAGAGTCACAATAGAGAGAATCTCTCTTGAGGAATTAGGGCTCAAGGAGTTGAGGGAGAGATTCTTGTGAGAAGAGAGAGCTTTGGAATAGAGTTGAATGGCTCCTCTTTGATTTTCTAAACCTCTAGTTTATCAGCCTTGATAGCCTTGAAGAATCCCTTCAAGTATATATAGGATAGAGGAAAGAGAAGAGCAAAATTCGTGCAATAAATGCTCCAACGCCTCTATTCCGAAGCAGCTTAATCGGTCTAAGAAGGATCACTGACCGATTAGTTTCTCAACTAGTCGGTCGGTGATTCTTCTTAGACCGACTAAGAGGATGACAGCCAATAAAGATGGTTCAGGCAATATAGAACTAGTCGGTCTATGAAGACTTGCCAACCGACTAGTTTGACATTTAGTCCGTCGGTGAGTGTTCTTTGACCGACTAAGCAGATGAAATCCAATAAGCTGAACACAAGAGAACTAGTCGGTGTAAGAACAAATCCTAGCCGATTATTTTCTCAACTAGTCGGTCGATGATTGTTCTTTGACCGACTAACGATAAACAGTAGCCCAGGCTGTGAAAATGAAGATATAACTAGTCGGTCCACGAAGGATTCCAAACCAACTAGTTTGACAACTAGTCGGTCGGTAAACCTTCTTGGACCGACTAATTGGTCAACAGTGAATGAGTTGAAATGAGATAGGATATCTAGTCGGTTCACGAAGGATTGCCGACCGACTAGATTGCCATCTAGTCGGTTGGTTCTTCTTCTTGAACCAACTAAGGTGCACTAGAAGCCGCGAAATGAAGCGTAAGGCTTCGGGAATGTTTCTATGGGGTTCTATGATAATCATACCTCTAATACTCAAGGCTTAACATTCTACACGATGAAACTAGAAGACAATAAATAAAACTTGACGAACCGTCTTCAAAGCTTCAATCCGGATCTTTTGAATTCAATACTGCTCCTAGAGCTACAACGAAGCTTCAGGCACTCGATCACACGCTTTGAGAAGTCTTATGACGTTGCTTTTGATATACGTGGAATTTTGGCGATGATCTCCATAACTGCGTTCACAAAGAGTTAGTTCACGATATTTATGTTTGTTCATCATCAAAACCAAATTCGGGAAATCAATGCTCAACACATATTACCCATCTTGATCTAACATGTGACAAATCCTGATGTCGTGCTATCTTGATCATCTCCAAGTAGGACCGTTCTCTGACCTCCTTTATGAGAGGACTTAAAGTACTATCTATATGGCATCAACTGAAAGGAGCATCCAAAATCAAGCATCTAACTTTCTGATGTCGAGGCCTCCGAAGCACCGACAAATACACATTCATCTACCTCAACACCCTAGATGACCTTTGGACAATCTCTAACCTAATGTCCTTTCTATTTGTAGAAAGCACATTAGTCCTTTGCCAAGTCCTTGTGAGGAGGTTCTATACTCTTGTACCAAGACTTGGATAGAAAGTATCCTTTTAGACCTTCACCCCTCTCATTGCTATGACCTCTTACCAGAAAGAGCATCTTCACCTCGAATTCTTGCGTCGAGCTTGTCATTCTTTCGAAATTCAACACTTGTAAGAGCATTGGACACCTCTTTAAAAGTGATTGAATTCTTGCCATAGGTAAGCACAGAAACAATATGCTCATATTCTTTGGGTAGAGAATTAAGGAGAATCATCACCTTATCTTCATCAACCTTGATATCAATATTCCTTAAGTTAGTATGGAGTTTGTTATAGTAATCAAGGTGTTATTTAATGGATATTCCTTCTTTGAGCTTCAAACCAAATACCTTCTTCAAGTACAAGCAATTTTGGATGTTCTTCTTCATGTATTTGTTTCAAGCTCTTTCCAGAATACCATCGCATTGGTCTCGGCCATGAAATGATACTTCTTCTCTTTTGTTAAGTATAGTCAGATCGTACCACATGCGTTTCTATTCAGAGTCTTACAGTCCACGTTAGACATGGTCATCGGGTTCTTGACGTCCCCCACTTATGCGTGTTTGATGTGTGCAATAATATGATTGGGGGCGTGAGATTTAAATATTTGTAACCGCAAGCGCACGGTGTTGTAGTGTGGCTTGGGGGTCGAACTCAGGGAGGCGTGGATGTGCTTGTGTCAAGTAGGATCAAATTCACCCCATGGGCGAGATAGCCCGAATCGGATGATGGGTTGTCACGGTAAATGGAATGCAAGGTATAAACAATATAAAGGAAAAACCCGGGACTCTGGTTTCCACCCTATCGTGCGATTCTCACCGATACGGCCTACGGGTAGGATAGCGATCGGAATTAGGGTCTAATGGTGAGACGTTGCCTCTGAAAGTGGTACCAGCGTCCCATGGGACCGATATTCCGGTCGGTGCCCAGGATGATACGCCGGACTTCCCGGGTTCGGTCAGTGGGCACTCCCATGTCCATTAACACTGACCGACTCCGGGAGCACTAAGCTCGCAACGATAACTCCCAACATCTCATCCTGCCGCTCCCGCGCGCTAGGATTTGACGTCTACGCTAAGGGCGTGAGCTATGGCTAGGGAGTCAACTGCCAAGTTTATTCCCCCTGGGCCCATCGGTCAAAGGCGGTCTTTTTGCCGTCGATGACAATAAAACACCCCGCGTAACCGGTAGATTCCTAATCCATATCGATTTCCTAGTCCTATGGACGCATCGGGGAGAGCCCACGAAGGGGTTTCCACCAAAATCCCAGATTTGAGAACTACTCACACATATTTAGTAAAAAGCGATCTAAATAGAAATCGACCGTAAAAATCATGATCAGGCGATTGAAAAGCAGTAAGAGCAATGCTAATAACACTATATTAAAGTTTGACAAAGATCAGAAAACTTACAAATATCTGAAAAATTACAGCGGTTAAGAGAGAGAAAAAACAACAAAAAATAACAACTCTCGTTTCTGGAAAACCTAGGGGTCCTATATATATAATACGATATCACCCGATCGGGTGAAAAGTCACCCGATCGGGTGACCTGCTTCGTTTCTTCGGTAGCTCAGAATAGGATTCCACCCGATCACCACGACACGGTCGGTTGAGGGTTGACGTTGATCGGTTGGATCTTCGTGCCGTCGGGTGAACCGGTCGGTTGATCTCTCCGTGTCTTGGCTTCGGAGAATCGGCTACAGGTGAACCGATCGGGTGAAGGTCACCCGATCGGTTGGCATTCAGCGTCAGAATTCCAGAGAGTTGGGGCGTTTGAACCGGTCACTGAACCGACCGGGTGACTTCTTGGCCGCTCCAACTTGTGTCCGGGTGGTGCATGCGTGCATCACCCGATCGATTGGAAATGACCAACCGGTCGGGTGAGGGGCTAAAAGATGCGATCTTCATCGTTTGACCCCCTGGATCACGCGTGACTCCTCCCGTTGCTCCGGGGATTCATGATATCGTCGTTTTATGTCCCCTATGCCAGTAAACTCCAGCAAAATACAAAAAACACGGAAAAGTGAAAGAAAACAAGAAAACACGAGAAAACGAATATAAGACGGCGGTAAATAACGGAGAAACACGGAAGAAATCGTGCGCAAATATATGAAATATAAACGCACGTCAAAATCCCCCAAGCTGAACTCTTCGTCGTCCTCGAGGAAGACGAGTGAGAGTACGAGCTCGGAGAGAGAAAATAGAGAGAAAGAGAGAAAAGGAAAACTCTATATCCTAGATTGCCCGTCAGGGCCAACAAAATTAAAAACGACACACCAAGCAAGCAAACGCCAAATCACATCACTAAACCAAGGAATACAAGTCCAGACAAGTGCCGTGGGCCCACGCGGTGAAGCGCAAGTGAGTGTGGTCGTGTGCTAGCAGACGGTGTCACTATCTACAATGTGCGATAAAGCTCGATATACACAAATCCAGGAAATGACCTAAATATCGATTCGAATTGAATAAAGCGGTGAATATATAGTTTAAGCATGCATGAGAATAGAGAGAGAATCGAAACGTGTCATGCGTCAGGGACTCCACAACTAGGGTTAAGGAAATCACCACACTATAGCCTAGATAATAGCTAAAAAGTTCCAAAGCCAAGTGTTTTCGAAAACGATGGGGGTTGAGATGATGTGGAGCAGAACACTC
>CM061142.1:237670045-237695045 GCA_030789695.1 Scilla litardierei | reverse complement strand
CTTCTAGGTGTAAGTTTAGGGAGCATCATGTTTTTGGCGCCATTGCCGGGGAAGGTAATAGTGTTACTTGGGTTATTTTTCTATTGAAGAATTTATTAGTAAATCTTACCATTTATTATCTTTCCATACTTTTATTCTCTTTTTACGCTTTTGTTACAAACACTTCTCCCTAGCCAATATTCTTTATAAGAAATCAGGTATAATGGAGATGCAAGTGCACTGGAGCAGTGATTCTGATAGTGACTCAGATGGGTTTAGCTTCTCTACCTACCAAGCATATGGTCTTCAAGACTCACGCATGGATGGAGCCGTGGTCGAATGTGCAGCAAGAGAGCTACTAGATGCAGTCCAATTCATCGGAGCAGGAACCTACGTGGCAGGTAATGAGAATCAACAGATGGTTATGAAGCATATACTAAACAATGTCTCTGATGCAGGTACCATTGAGGATGACATCCTTATTAGCTTTGAAGGAGACATGATGCATCTCTGCGCTATTAAAACTCTACCGGTTGACACATATTGGAGAGCAACTCGTCATATTGAACCGTTAGATGAGCCCCAGCTCTTAAATATACTGGAGAGCATCGTGACTGATGTATGGATCAACGACGCGGTAGATTTCCCTGCAGAGGACCCAATTGTTCAAGAACTCTCGGTCTTCATTGCGAGCACCTTCCAGGGTGCATAGTCCTTGGACGGCGTCCCCATCTCTAACAGAGTCTATATACAGCACGAGAGAGACACGCAACGCTTCTATGGTGACAACATCCTCCAGATTGAGACCTATGAAACTATGACCATGGGGAATACGTAGACCCCAAACCACTCCAAGGCGATATCGATCAGGGAAGCCTTCTTGACTGTACACCTGATAATGCGTGTGCATCTGAATACTCTATTCCTATTGACAGGTGCACTACAGAACCTGACCCCATGGAGATGGTCCCCACAGATGATCACTCCATATTTTACACCTTTTTTCCGCATGATTGCATGCCATTTAGATCGCTCAAATCACGTTTTTCACGATTTATCGACAATACTGCGATAGTTTTCACGATTTGTTGTTTTTGTCGTATTTCAGGAGATTTGGAGCGATTTGGAGTGATCCTGAGATACACCTACTCCGGAGTGTCACTGAAGACTTCCCTGAGGGGTATTTTGAGATTGGAGAGGAGCGGAAGAAGAAAGAACGTCGTAGGAGCGACGAGGAGGCAAAAACACTCAGAATGGGCATTTTTAGTGTCTCACTCGGCCGAGTGAAGGAGTCACTCGGCCGACCAGCGAGACCCCGCTCGGCCGGCCAGATCGGACACGCTCCAAGTGTGCACTCGGCCGAGCATCAGAAGCCGCCTCGGCCGAGTGACGTTTCCCGTCCGCCCGAGTGGCACTCAGACGACGCCCATCAAAAACTCCCAACTTACTGTTTTTCGTCAGTCTGAGCATCAGAAGACCCACTCGGCCGAGTGGCATTGCCGACCGCCCGAGTGAAGAGAAGCCCATCGGCCAAGTGACGACAACTCACTCGGCCGAGTGACCCCCGAAGTGAAGACCCCCAAGACCCCAGACTTACTGGAAATTCTCAGGGTCTACCACTCGGCCGAGCGACTATTGTCACTCGGCCGAGTAAGCCGTGCGCCTGTAGCGAAAAACATGATTTTGAAGAGGCGCAGGGGCATTTTGGTCACGGTTTTTGGGCGGTTTTGAGGGGTATTTAACCCCTGATTCTAACCTAGGTTAGAGAGCTTTTTCCTTACTTTTTGGCAGCCTTTTAGATTAAACTTTTTAGCTTTTGATTCTTGTGATTGGAGAGGAGAGAAAAGGTTTATTTTGTTAGATTCTTGAAGAACTACATTGGTTTGTCTCCCTCTTCATTAAAAATCTCATTTTTATTGCTTATTTGAATATTTCCATGAATTCTATTGCTATGTCAATTGATTATTCTTCTATTTGTGAAATGATTTGTGAGTAGTCCTAACGTCTTAGGGCGTGGGGATGAACCCTACAAGCCCAATTTCCGATTTGTGATGATTTTGTAGAACTATTGCTAGAATTGCTATTAGGGTTAGTTTGGGATCGATATATTACGGATAGCTAGGTGTTCATACCGATTGGGATTTGCAAGAGATTGGATCCCAATTCGATAGGAAACCCTAGAAATCTGAATTGGGTTGAAATTGAGTTTCCGTAGTATCGGTTTGCAAGAGATTGGACCGATACTAGGGTTCTCGGTTGCAATTCCATACCGATACCCGTTTGCAAGAGATTGGACGGGTAGGAACTATCCCAACCTAGGTTGTGGCCCGAGTTTGCACGAGAGTGGGCTCGGGACGCGATTGAACGATGACGTTGATCCTAATGCTAGCTTGCCTAGGCTAGGGATTACAAGAGATTGGACCCGAACCTAGGTTTGCTATAGACCGGCAACAGCGCGAGAGCGTGAGCTAGGTTTTACATTCAGTTGCAACTAGCTCATCCGAAATTCTACCCTAGCAATTGTGATACCAATGAATCACATTGACGAGATACGGTGAGTAGCGGGGATTCCCTATTCCCTAGGCTTCTTTATTTGATTTTATATCTCTTTACTTTGTCTGACGATTGTGACAGCATCGCCGAAAGGCAAATTCCCTCTTTTCTGTCCCTATAGCCAGGTTGTTCGGAGAAGGCACTGTCATACATCCTCCCTGTGTTCGATACCCGCTCGCCGCTACACCGTGCGCTTGCGGTAAAACTACACGGTCGCTCTTTTGGGTGTACGCCCGGAAGCGATCAAGTTTTTGGCGCCGTTACCGGGGAGGCGATTGTGTTTGATCCTACCACCCTAGCTATTTCTTTCTTTTTGTTTTATTTCTTTATTTTTATCTAACCCTTCTATTATGTTAATCACTTCTTCGAAACTTTGTTTTCCCGTGCATTTAAACGAGATCCACTGCGGACCCCATCGATATATTGTTTGATCCTAAGATCGAGCGTACATTGCGGAGAATCAGAGCGGAGAGGAGACCCGATATAGAAGGGAGGTTTATGAACGTCCGGGAGACGCCTGAAGAGTTAGCGGCAAGAATGGCGAGGATTATTTCCATTTGAGATTTTCTCCGGCCTAAGACTTCCTCCACGACCTCGTCCATAGCCATGCCGGAGTTGGCGGCCGACTAGAATTTTGAGTTGAAGACTGGGTTTGTGGTTCTGATGCAGCAGGATCCATTCCATGGGAACGCCAATGAGAATCCCCACTACCACATCCAGCCCTTCCTATCAAAGTGCGCCACCTTCCAGATGCCGGGCATTACCCTAGATGCCATCAGACTGCGCCTCTTCCCATTCACATTAAAGGATAAAGCTCGTTATTGGTTGAGGACACAAGCTGAGGGAGTCTTTACCACATGGGCTGAGTTAGCAAGCGCGTTCATCGACAAGTTCTATCCGCCTTCCAAGACGGTAAAGATTAGGAGTGCTCTCATGTCCTTCAAGCAAGGACCTCAAGAGACACTCTACGAGGCTTGGGAGCGCTTCAAAGACCTGCAGCATCAGTGCCCCCACCATAGCATTGAAGATTGGGAGCTAGTCCATAGCTTCTACAATGGTCTCCAACCGGGGACCAAGCAGATTATTGATGCCGCGGCAAATGGGGCCATCCTATCGAAGACTCCCGACGAAGCTACGGCCTTAATTGAGGAGATGGCCTCGAATAATCAACAATGGGGCAACGAGCAAGGACACTCTTCGTCCTCCTTGAAGCCATCTAGCATCTATGAGGCAAAGGCCGTAGCGGAGCTGACCAACAAGTTCGATTCTCTCCACAAGGTAGTGGAGAGACTGGAGAAGTATATTACGGAGCCCCAAGGAACACCTTCCACATCCGCACCAACAAATCAAATGTGTGATTGGCAAGACCAATCCCAAGCTATGTATTTGGGAGGAGAACAAGGAGATGGATCTTTGGAGCAAGTTCAATACGTCGCGGGGAACCAAGGATATTGGGCCAATCCGGCCAATAGAAACCATCCCGGTTTCTCCTATGCCAACAATGAAGGAGCATTGAACCGACCGCAACAACTACCTCAACAAGCTCGACAACAACAACAACAACAACAACATTATCCACTGAGGGGGCCTTTGCAACAAAATTTCCCACCAAAGCAACAAGTTGGACCCTATAGGCCGCCCGGATACAATCAAGGGTGGAGAAATCCAAACCCTCCACAAGCTCAACAACGATCTGAATTTGAAGCTAAGGTGAAGGACTTTATGGTCGAGCAGAAGAAGATCAATGCTTCCTTGAAGGCGGGCCAAGACTCTCTTACAACTGTCGTTGGACAAATTGCGGAGCAACTTGCGTTGATCAACAGAAACAGTCAACAGTTGCCGGCTCAACCCGAGCAAAATCCACGGGGCAACACCGGCCATATCAACGCCGTGGTTGCAGTTACTACGAGAGGCGGGAAGGATACCACACCCGTCATGATTCCTACCGAGGAGCCCGTGGTGGAGATTGTAGAGCCAAGCGAGCCGGTCGTTGAAGTTGAGAGAGAGAAAGAGCCACAAAGGGAAGAAAAGTCCAGAGCAGAGCAATTGATTGAAGAGAGGCGTTTTATGCCACCGATCCCATTCCCTCAGAGGCTTGCTAGAGCAAAGATGGAGAAGCGACTAGCCAAGTTTCTCGAGTATTTGAGATGGGTAAGCCTCAATATCCCCTTCCTCAACGCTATCGTGGAAATCCCGACATACGCCAAGTTCCTAAAAGATTTGATTAAGGGAAGAAAGAGGAAGGAGAAAATCATGCTCGCTGAGGAGGGGTCTTGGTTCACCAAGAGAGAGAAGGAGCCCGCCAAATTCAAAGACCCGGGGAGTTTCCGAATTCCTTGCACCTTAGGCGGCGTCCCTCTATAAAAGGCGTTAGTGGACTTAGGGGCTAGTGTTAGCCTCATGCCTCTCTCTATGTTCCTAAGACTAAACACCGACACAAAATTGAAACCTACCGACATGCGGATACAACTAGCAGATGGTCGGATCACAAGGCCGGTAGGGATCGCAGAGGATATCCCGTTACAAGTCCCGGGGGGCATATGTTTGCCATGTGACTTCGTGATCATGGATGTCAAGGAGGAGGGAGATACGTCGCTAATACTTGGACGCCCGTTCATCGCCACCGCCGGTGTCATTGTCGACGTACGTGAAGGGACTCTAACATTGAATGTCGGCAACATCGAGGTGGAGCTTCATATACCCAAGGCAATGAAACACATGCCTTATCATGAGGAGCTGGACTATATGGACCTCCTTGACGAGGTTATTGAGGAGGCGATCCCCCATTCCATCGGCGCTCTATTCAAGGATGATTTTGAGGAAGGGCCGGACTTGGGCCAAGAAGAAAAGATGGAGCATTCCCCTGACCCCTCCATGGAAATTGATGAAGGCGACGCTGATGTCGTGAGAATACGAGAGTTCTACAAGCTCTCAAAGATGAAGACTCCAAAGAAAGCCCCACAGATACGAAAATCGGTGTCACCGGTGAAGCCGAGGCCCGGAGCAAGCACTAGCTTGGGGGAGCCACCCCCCAACACTACCCGAGGCAAAGGAGCACCGAGGAAGAACACACCGCCATAACATCCAAATTTAAGCGTTCTTCCCAATAAATTCGACGGGTGCATCTCATATGCACCCAATATCCCGCATTAAATTGAAAATCAAAGGGGGTCGAGCTCACGACCTTAAACGAGCACTTGTCGGGAGGCAACCCGACGGTTATCGCTTTATTTTTACTTTTTCCTTTATTTTTGTTTTAGAAATTATTAGTGTTTTGAGTCGTTTGCCTAAAAATTTCGTGATAACGGGTCCTATTTTTCTTTGACATGAGAGGAGAAAGGGATATCAATCATTAGGAGGATGAACAAGGCGACGAGGAGCGCTCCAGTAATGCGCTCGATGCTTAGGAGGAAGATGAAATCGACTGGAGGAAGAAAAACAGAGTTTAGAGCCCAAACGAAGCCAAACAGCAGAAAACATGACTCACTCGGCCGAGTATACTAGTCACTCGGCCGAGCACATAAGCTCGTCCGCCCGAGCGGCACACGAACGAGGGAAGTTTGCTGTACCCAACTCTCTGTTTCTTTTCTTGATTTCAATATAATTGCCACTCGGCCGAGTACATAACCTCACTCGGCCGAGTGAAACTGATACACTCCTAGGGCGAGTATTACCGAGTAGCTTGAGCCACTCGACCGAATGGACTTTTTCCACGCGACCGAGGGTGGCAAAGACACTCGGCCGAGTCATAAGCGGGGAGGAATTTTCAAAAAAATATTTCCGTTACGTCACTCGGCCGAGTGACATAGTCACTCGGCCGAGTCGTAATTTTCCCTATTTAAGCGCTGCGGGCTCGGGCACCGAATACGAAGCGTTATTTTCCAGCGCCCGAACTCGCGCCCCTCTCTCTTTCCTGAGCGCTGCGACCGCCATACCCACTCGCCCGACCGCCTCGCCCCGCCGCCGCGCTCGGCCACCCATCACCGGCCGAAGCTGCCGCGCCTCCGCCCGAGTCGCCGCCGGCGACCTCCTTGCCGGCCGAGCTCCAGTACCCTTATTTTGCCTATTTCCTCCTCTTTCTTGTATTTTTTGACGATCCGCGCACTAATCGAGCCCCAAATTCAAATTAACTTCATTATCTATCTATTATACCCCTAACCCCCCATACATTTTGAATATTACTCGCTGATATCTTCGTTTGATGTGCAGGGTATATTGGGGAGCTTAGGGGAGCCCAGGGGAGCTTCCGGGGAGCGATTTTGGCTTCGTGGAGGCGTCGTCTTCGCACGCATCCACTTCTTTGCTCTCACGGCGTGTCACGATATACTCGTTCCACTCATTTACGCACGTCGCATTTTTTACGTTTTTGGTGAGCACCCGGGGCCCACATGCCGCCCCGGACACGGCCTCGCACCAGGAGAGCTTCCGCCAAGCGGAAGCGGCCGGATGAGCCCGGCCCCTCCCACGAGGTGGGGGACTCTCCTCCGCCTACACCACCACACCCCGTTCACCCCGCACATCCTGCAGACCCCGCACACCCCGCACATCCTGCAGAGCCCGTTCACCCCGCACAGCCACTCCATGCCGACCCACTGCCACCACCAGCTCCTCTTGTCGGGCCACTGGGGATTACGTTCCGGGACGACGCACACCGCATCGTTTTTGAGCGCATTTCCCAGCGCTCGATTGTACCCTCCAGGTTCGCACACCTTGCAGACCTAGGACGCCTGGGGGTACTCGAGGGGATGCTCACGTTGTATGACAACGTGGGTTGGCGAGATTTTTTCCAGGTGTCGGCGGACACCTTCGTCCGTCCGACACTTGAGGTGCTTAGTTCTATTGCCCGGACCGACGAGGGATGCTCGTTTAGGTTTATGGACCGAGAGTGCCAGGTCACTCTCGGTATGATGAGAGCATTCTTTTCGTGGCCCGATGTCCCCGGGTCCGACCGTGGTTACGCCCCCACTCACATTCCCCCACCTTCCTTCGATTCCGACGCTTTCTGGGCCCGGATCATGGGTTTACCAGCTGCCTTTGACCCTAGTAGGGCCAAGGCCTCGGCCATCGTCCACCCATGCCTCCGCATAGCTCAGTGCCTTATGGCGACTACCTTTTTGGCGAGGTATGAGCCGGGGACGATGTCTACACCGGAGCTTTATATGATCTATGCGATGACGCGCCCCAGTGCTCTAGCTAGGGAGAGTGACGAGTTGGTCCCCGCTGTCGTGATTGATATCGCGAGCTGGTTTTTGGACCGCATCATCGTATCGGTGAGCGCTCGCTCACCGATATGTTGCGGCGGTCTGATCACCTTGCTCGCCCTTATGACCGGCGAGGACCTTCCGGCTGACCTGCGACGAGCCCCGGGCCCCACTTCACTATCCATAGACGTCATGGCCCGGATGAAGATGCTACGTCCGCACGGTCAGCGGCACTGGGTTTGGTTGCACAGTCTCTACGATGCTGATTACATGATCCTTCCGAGCCCAGCTCGGACACAGATAGCACCTACACAGGTGGACTGGCTTCCGGCGATGGATCTCCTGATCCCCGCCGCCTACGTGCTTGAGGCCGAGGAGGCCGAGGAGGCTGAGCAGGCCCACGCTGCACACGCTGCACCCGCTGACACCATGGCCCCTCAGCAGCCTGAGATTTCTGCTGCTCCCGACACCTCTGTCCACACTTCTGCCGGTTTCGGGAGTACACTCGCTGAGACCACCTCCACTACCTCCACGCCCACCACCACTCCCACCACAGCTGGCCCTCTGTCCGTTGAGCCCCTTTGCTCCGCCCTACCCGAGCGCCCACCTACTATAGTTGAGAGCGGAGAGCCCTCTTTTGTTGCCGTCGTGGAGACCGTGGTTGTCACCTCTGTCTCCACCGCAGCCGTACTTTCTGAGAGTGTCGTGACGTCTGTTCCTACGTCTGTGTCACAGACCTCTCTGGCTGCCTCGTCGCCACTTTTATACTCCACTTCCGCTGCTGCTGCTTCCACCTCATACCAGCCTGCGCCCCAGCCTCGCACTGAGGCTAGGCCCACACTTGTGAGCACAGCACCCTTCCTCCACATGCCTGTTGAGCCCATCCACTACACCACCCGAGTCCGCCAGCCCCGTCCTGCACAGCACAGACATGTGCGTCCCTCTGCACCACCTCCCCCTGACACTGTACTTCAGAGCATTCGTGCTCTCGAGGGGGCGGTGAGTGCCCTCAGAGGTGACCTCAGGACCATGTCTACCACCGTCACAGCTATGGCCAGCCGCTTCGACCTACTTCCAGGCATTCACTATTGCCTCACTCAGATTCTCGAGCGGCTTCCTCACGTACCGACCGTACCCACCCCCACTCCCACACCCACCCAGCAGGTACCCACCCCCACTCCTACACACACCCAGCCTGCTACCACACCTACACCCACACCCACCCAGCAGACTGTTCCCCAGCCACCACCTCTACCTCAGGACGGAGACGGCGCAACCCCACCCTCTTAGGCACCCTTGATGCCATTGATCTTTTTTGCCGTCATGCTGCCCGTCTCTGCTCGGTCCTGATGATTTTTGCCCACCCCCCTCCCCTCACTGTTTTGGGTACACATTTTGTTCATATCTTTCTATATCATTTTTGGGAGAGAGGGAGAGATTTTTGCTGTCACACTCTTATATCTGTTTCACTCCTATATCTGCATGCATCATGTCCGCATCATATTTTTCATTTCGTTATTTTTATTTTCTTTTTCCTCATGCATGCATCCTCACCTTCCCCTCACATTACACGTCTCTCGGTGTGCCACACTTCGCACATTGCGGACACAGTGCACTTTAGCTTGGCGGAGTGAGTTCTCACGTTCTTTTCGATTTACCACCTTTATTTTTAGTTTTTTCACGACATTTTCCGCTTTTGCACTCACTTTCATCACTTTTTCTTTTTTTACCATGCATCACGTTTTTTCTTATTTTCTTTATGTGCTGCATTGTAATTAGTTTCATTTTCCCTTTTTTATCTTTTACTTCTTTCATCTCATGCTAGAGATGATTTTTCGGTGATGATGATGACGTGGAGTTAGCTTTCTCTATATGCATGCTATATTTGTCATGTCTTAGCTTTTGTTTCTGATATCATATGCTGTGATCTACCTTGCATTTTAGAGATAGTAACCCACACTTTTTCCGTATGAAAATGGATGAAATTTTATTATTAGCTGAGTCTGAATATTCATATGTATGCTATTGCAGAAAACTCACCAAGATTCACGCATTGAATGCTTATATCTGGAGTACCGTTTTCTTTTCATATATCACTTCTATTTGCATGACTTGTACATTTCACTTCAGGATGATTGAATGATGTTAGCTATGATAAATCTGGATTAGTTAGCTTTTTTGTGATCGAAACCGAGTAGATTAGATTACCCTGCTGAAGTTGTTGTGCATGTCTTATAGAGTGAACTGAGAGACATATTTATTTCTTTCTCCACATATCTTGAACATCAATTCTCTATTTCAAAATCATTGGTGAATCTCCCCTTAGCGATTCTAGTATTTGGCATTTCACCCGTTATTAAAATCCTAGCTCCAAATTTCCCAAAACCAAAAAGAAAAAGAAAAATTCTTGTATATCCTTATTTCTCTTTGATTTGGGATCATTGTGTATATATGCTATTAAAAAAAGAAGAAAAAAAAATAAAAAAAGAGAAAAGAAAAGAGAAAAGAATCTCAATAAACGATCCCATCTCATGTTCTCTCTTTCTTCCCTCTTTTTGTTTTTATTTTTACTACTTTTGGAGCTTCATAAAAATGGGGATGTAAATATTGTTTTTATGCCACCACGCTTATAGATAAGCTTGGGGGAGAGAATCCAATGATGAGTGAGAGAGTGACTACTTGACGGTGCACGACAACCTAGGCTAAGTAATATTCTATACTCGGTGAGATTGTTTTAGCTTCACGAAATCCAGAAATCTATGCCTAGCACTCATTTCATGAAATCCACGCTTTTCTATTCTTTCTATTCTATTGCGTGATATTCCTATACTCCTCATAGAAAGCATTCAATTGAAAAGTGTGTGATCTGCGATATTGTATACCGCTTTAAATGATTCAGACGATGTTAGTTTTAGAATTATTCCGTTTTTCATGATATATCATCATTCTTGGGTTTTCTATTTCTATTTGCACCATTATACTATGATATCAAAATAAAAGTCTTTGACATGTGTTTTACATTCAGTGCATGCTATATGAGTAAGCAAAACCCACATCCTGAGAAAAATGATCTAGCAGCTTCCCTTTTCGCTTTCTTCTTTCTTCTTCGTTTTTCGTTTTCCGTTTTTCGTCGTTTTCGTTTTTTGAATCCACAGGGTACGCCTTTTACTTATCTTCCTCGAGGACGAGTAAGAGGTAAGCTTGGGGGATTTTGATCACTCCATATTTTACACCTTTTTTCCGCATGATTGCATGCCATTTAGATCGCTCAAATCACGTTTTTCACGATTTATCGACAATACTGTGATACTTTTCACGATTTGTTGTTTTTGTCATATTTCAGGAGATTTGGAGCGATTTGGGGTGATCCCAAGATACACCTACTCCGGAGTGTCACCGAAGACTTCCCTGAGGGGTATTTTGAGATTGGAGAGGAGCGGAAGAAGAAAGAACATCGTAGGAGCGACGAGGAGGCAAAAACACTCAGAATAGGCATTTTTAGTTTCTCACTCGGCCGAGTGAAGGAGTCACTCGGCCGACCAGCGAGACCCCGCTCGGCCGGCCAGATCGGACACGCTCCAAGTGTGCACTCGGCCGAGCATCAGAAGCCGCCTCGGTCGAGTGACGTTTCCCGTCCGCCCGAGTGGCACTCAGACGACGCCCATCAAAAACTCCCAACTTACTGTTTTTCGTCAGTCTGAGCATCAGAAGACCCACTCGGTCGAGTGGCAATTGCCGACCGCCCGAGTGAAGAGAAGCCCATCGGCCGAGTGACGACAACTCACTCGCCCGAGTGACCCCCAAAGTGAAGACCCCCAAGACCCCAGACTTACTGGAAATTCTCAGGGTCTCCCACTCGGCCGAGCGACTATTGTCACTCGGTCGAGTAAGCCGCACGCCTGTAGCGGAAAACACGATTTTGAAGAGGCGCAGGGTCATTTTGGTCACGTTTTTTGGGCAGTTTTGAGGGGTATTTAACCCCTGATTCTAACCTAGGTTAGAGAGCTTTTTCCTTACTTTTTGGCAGCCTTTTAGATTAAACTTTTTAGCTTTTGATTCTTGTGATTGGAGAGGAGAGAAACGGTTTATTTTGTTGGATTCTTGAAGAACTACATTGGTTTGTCTCCCTCTTCATTAAAAATCTCATTTTTATTGCTTATTTGAATATTGTCATGAATTCTATTGCTATTTCAATTGATTATTCTTCTATTTGTGAAATGATTTGTGAGTAGTCCTAACGGCGTAGGGCGTGGGGATGAACCCTACGAGCCCAATTTCCGATTTGTGATGATTTGGTAGAACTATTGCTAGAATTGCTATTAGGGTTAGTTTGGGATCGATATATTACGGATAGCTAGGTGTTCATACCGATTGGGATTTGCAAGAGATTGGATCCCAATTCAATAGGAAACCCTAGAAATCCGAATTGGGTTGAAATTGAGTTTCCGTAGTATCGGTTTGCAAGAGATTGGACCGATACTAGGGTTCTCGGTTGCAATTCCATACCGATACCCTTTTGCAAGAGATTGGATGGGTAGGAACTATCCCAACCTAGGTTTTGGCCCGAGTTTGCACGAGAGTGGGCTCGGGACACGATTGAACGATGACGTTGATCCTAATGCTAGCTTTCCTAGGCTAGGGTTTACAAGAGATTGGACCTGAACCTAGGTTTGCTATAGACCGGCAACAGCGCGAGAGCGTGAGCTATGTTTTACATTCAGTTGCAACTAGCTCATCCGAAATTCTACCCTAGAAATTGTGATACCAATGAATCACATTTACGAGATACGGTGAGTAGCAGGGATTCCCTATTCCCTAGGCGTCTTTATTTGATTTTATATCTCTTTACTTTGTCTGACGATTGTGACAGCATCGCCGAAAGGCAAATTCCCTCTTTTCTGTCCCTATAGCCAGGTTGTTCGAAGAATGCACTGTCATACGTCCTCCCTGTGTTCGATACCCGCTCGCTGCTACACCGTGCGCTTGTGGTAAAACTACACGGTCGCTCTTTTGGGTGTACACCCGGAAGCGATCAACAGACCTCTACCACGATGCACCGTCATCGCCTTGCTCATCGTATGAATCTGCCGATGAAGAATTCCCATCATCCGAACCAGCAGTTGAGGACGCTTCCTTTTCACAGGCGAATGATGATGGGGGTACAATACCCCCACAGGTAGAACTAAAATCCCTTCCTGCAAATTTAAAATATTCTTTCTTAGGGGAGAACTCTACCTACCATGTCATCGTTAGTGCCACCCTGACCGAGCCACAATTAGAAAGCCTTCTCAAAACCCTCAGGGCACATAGGAAGGTTATATGGTATAACATTGCCGACTTGAAAGGCATTAGCGACACCATATGCACCCATAGAATCCACCTCGAGGATAAGGATGCTACTTCCATTGAGGCTCAAAGGCGACTGAATCCTAACATGAAAGAAGTAGTAAAAAGGAGGTGTAAAACTGATAGAAGCTGATATTATCTACCCCACTTTTGACAGTAGAAGGGTTGGCCCCGTTCATGTGGTGCACAAGAAGGGGGACATGACCATTGTGAGGAACGATAAAGATGAATTGATATCTAATAGGACTGTCACTGGTTGTCGCATGTGCATTGATTATATAAAACTCAATAAAGACACAGAAAAGACCACTTCCCTCTCCCATTCATTGAAAAAAAGCTTGAGTGACTTGCCAAGCATAAATATTTTTGTTACCATGATGGGTATTTCGGATTCTTCCAAATCCCATTGCATCATGAGGACCAAGAAAAAAAACAACGTTTACATGTCCCTACAGCACCTTCGCATACCGAAGAATGCCATTTGAATTATGTAATGCACCCGCTACATTCCAAAGATGCATGACGTCTATTTTCTCGAACTTCATTGAAAGTATAATGGAAGTTTTTATGGATGACTTTTCCGTTTATGGCACCGACTTTGATGCATGTTTATCCAATTTGTCTAAAGTCTTAGAACGATGCTAAGATAATAATTTGACTTTAAAATTTGGGAAAGTGCCATTTCATGGTAACAGAGGGAGTAGCTTTTGGCCATGTCATCTCATCTAAGGGGCTCGAAGTTGACAAGGCCAAGGTTGAGGTCATCAAAGACTTGCCACCACCCACTGATCTTAAGGGTATCCGTGGTTTTCTAGGCCATGCAGGATTTTACCGTCGCTTTATAAAGGACTTCTCTAGCATTGCTTGCCCTCTTACGGAGCTCTTTGTGAAGGATGCTCCTTTTGTGTTTTCTGACGCTAGCTAGCTAGCTTTTAACAGGTTAAAAGAAGCTCTCATTTCTGTGCCTATCATACAACTGCCAGATTGGAACCACCTTTTGAGTTGATGTGTGACGCTAATGATCAAGCGGTGGGATTTGTTTTTGGCCAAAGGAAAGAGGGAAAGCTTTACGCAATATACTATGCTAGTAAAAGCTTGGATGATGCTCAGAAAAATTATACCACTACAGAGAAGGAATTACTAGCCGTGGTGTACTCCATTGACAAGTTCAGATCTTACCTTCTGGGATCCAAGGTAATAATCCACACAAATCATGCAGCGCAGAAATACTTTTTAAGCAAGAAGGATGTAAAGATGCGCTTAATACGATGGATTTTTCTCCTCCAAGAGTTTTACATAGAAATCAAGGACAAGAAAGGGCCGAAAATGTAGTGTCAGACCATCTATCACGGCTGATTCATATGTATGGAGACGACATGTTGATTGATGATTCTTTCACCGGCGAGCAACTATTCGTGGAATCCTCCTCTGAAGCACATTGGTACACCGACATATTCAACTATTTGGTGAGCGGCATAATCCCTCATGGGATTTCAACCTATCCGATGGAAGTTCTTACATGATCCCAGAAACTACTTTTGGGATGATCCGTACTTATTCAAAACATGCACCGATGGAATCATCAGACGATGTATTGTGAAAGAGGAGGCCACTTCCATTATGTCACATTGCAACGAACAACCTTGCGGGGTACATGCAGCAGTCACTAAAACCACTATAAAAATTCTCCAAAGTGGTTTCTATTGCCCCACCATCTTCAGAGACGCAAACGGATACATAAGAGCATGCGACAGGTGCCATAGAACGGGAAATATCACGAAGAAAAACGAAATGCCCCTACAAGGCATTTTGGAGATAGAATTGTTCGATTGCTGGGGTGTTGATTTCATGGGACCCTTTCCAACAAGTAACGGTGACAAGTACATCGTAGTTGCAGTTGATTATGTCTCAAAGTCGGTGGAAGCCATAGCCACCCCCAACGATGACGCAAGGGTAGTGGCCAAGTTCTTCAAGCATATGATTTTTCCCCGCTTTGGAGTTCCGAGAACGGTTATAAGCGACAGGGGGAGTCACTTCATCGAAAAGAATTTTGAGACAATGCTTAAGAAATACGGAGTGCATCACAAGGTCGATCTTGCATATAATCCACAAACGAGTGGCCAAGTTGAAATCTCCAATAGAGATATCAAGAACATCCTAGAAAAGATGGTGAGCACATCGAGGAGGGATTGGTCCCAAAAGTTGAGTGACGCTGTTTGGGCGCACCGCACCGCTTTCAATACCCCTATCGGAACAACCTCATATAGGTTAGTATACAGGAAATCATGCCACCTATCGGTTGAATTAAAACATAGAGCATACTGGGCGATAAAGAAGTTGAACTTTGATTACAAGAGCATCACCACTCGACGATTCTTGAGTGTCAACGAGCTTGACGAAATCCGGCAACACACTTATGAGAACACAAGGATGTACAAAGAAAAGACCAAGGTCTATCATGATAGTAATACTACGGTGAGGCGCTACAAAGTACGTGACTAACTACTCCTCTACAACTCAAGACTACGAATCTTCCCTGGGAAGCTAAAATCAAGGTGGTTTGGCGCATGCAAGATAATAAGTATGTCACCGGGGGTGCCATAGAACTTGAGGGAAAGAACAACAAATTCAAGATGAATGGCCAAAGAATAAAGCCATACGTAGCAGGAGAATCGATTAGACAACAAGAAACTTACTTTCTCGAGGAATGCACCACCATTGGTTGACATGAGGGAGTCGAGCTTACGACTTAAAACAAGCGCTTATCGGGAGGCAACCCGATTTTCTTTCCCTTAGTTTTTATTTTTGTTTTTGTTTTTCCTTTCACATTCAAAAACCAAATAAATACGTTTTTAATTCTAGAAAAAAAAAATTTGATGAGCTCTTCCTTCTACAGGTTGAACAATGAGGAGAGCGCGCCAAACGATGAAAAGAAGGAGAAGGAACCAAGGGAAGTGCACAATAGAGAAATACAAGCTTGGGGGAAGAGTTCCAAGTGACTCAACCGAGTAGGTACCCTACTCGGTCGAGCTGTAGAGAGCTGGAGGAGACATGCAAAAAGTCGCTCTGGAAATCAATTGCGACTCGACCGATTAGTACCATACACGGTCGAGCTGCAATCAGAGTCAGTTGCAGAGAGCTGGAGGAGACATGCAAAAAGTCGCTCTGGAAATCAATTGCTACTCGACCGAGTCGTATCGTACATGGTCGAGCTACAGTCAGAGACCAAATAAGTCGAAAAAGAACACTCTGTTTCTAATTCAACTCGATCGAGTAGCGTCATTACTCGGTCGAGCTACAAGAGGAGTCCAAAAGTGCTAAAAAGGATGCTCTGGAAAGATTAAAGGACTCGACCGAGCCGCTATCATACTCGGCCGAGCTGCAGGGAGAGCAAAAGAGAGCTAAAAACAACAAACTGTTTCAATTCAGCTCGACTGAGCTGAGTAAGATGGTTGGTCGAGTACTAGGGCACAACTTCTGGGCTTAAATTAAAAATTATTTTTAACATTTTATGCTCGACCGAGCAGTTATCGCTGCTCGACCTGAGCAGCGACTTACTCAGCTGGGGCCCACACCTAACCGAGCTCGACTTGATTTCATTTTAATACAAAATCGACTAGGGATAACCCTAAGGCAATCAAAATCTCACCTAACCCTAGCCCTAACCCGACTCGGTCCGACCTCCTCAACCGTTGCCGCCTGCTCCGCTTGAGCATCGCTGACACCGCCCCCGCTCGGTCTGCCCCCTCTCTCCCCCTTTCTCTTTATATATATATATATATATATCTCTCTCTCTCCCTCCCTACCTCTCTCTATCTCTCATCTCCCCCCTCCCCCCGCCCTAGCTCTGACATCTCGCCGAAGCAGCGCCGCCGATGCCACCCAGTGCTAACGGTGCAAACCCCATCCTTTCCCCTCTCTCCCCTTCCATGTTCCCCCCTCTCCCCCCATATCTCCCCCCTCTCTCCCCTCTCCCTCTACCTTTCTCTATCTCTCATCCCCCCTGCCCTTGCTCCGACATCACGTCGGAGCAGCGCCGCCAACGCCACCGAGCATTGGCAGTGCAAAACCCCCATCATTTCCACTCTCTCCCCTTCCCTATTCCCCCCCTCTCCCCCTCCCGCCGTGCTCTAGGCGCAGCCTAGCCCCCTTACTCCGGCATCTCGCCAGAGCTGTGTCATGCACGTTGCCTGAGCACAACTTGTGCTCGGGCCGAGCAGCCCACACCACCACCCTCTTCATTCCCTCCTTCAACCCCTCCACCATCCCTTTCATCCTCCCCATCTCCCTAATTCCGAATCGCCAAACCCTAATTCTTTCAATTTTGATCCCCAAACCCGATTAATTTCCAAAATTGCCTACTAAAAACATTTCCTAATCATATTGCAGGTATGCTTGGAGCTTCTCGAGGAGGAGCTTGATTTGGTGCATCTTGGGGGATCGTCCAGATACCGGCCTCGCACGTGCATGCTACTTTGCTTCCACAGTAACTACGGTTTCGGTACATTCGCTTCACTTACCCTTTTTTACTACCGTAGCTAGTCGTTTGCCATTTTAGCATAATGTCTCCTCACCGACTTCAGCCAAGGAAGGCCGATGGTCCCTCCTCTTCTTAACCGACTCGCCGTCCCCGTCGTGCACATTTCCCTACGCCTCGAGCGATAGAGGTATTGCCCACCCACACTACCGCTACACCCGCCCCCAGTACCCCTCTTCCATCCTGCCAAGTTCTTCCACCACCCGCCTTGGGGGCGTATGATGCCGTCTTCAGAGACGATGATCAAGGCGACCATTTCGTCGCCTTTCTCCTCCTACTAGGATAGGGGAGCGTGACCTCTCAGGAGTCAGGAGAAGGAGACCTCCCAGTCATTCTTGATCTCCTTAGGCATCAGCGTGCCCCTCCTCTTAGGCCAGACCTCGTTTCTCCTGTCACAGCCGCACCACTCACTGTGCCCCCACTCTCAGTCTTCTGCCGAGCCTGTCACTTCTACCATTGAGTCAGTTGCACCACAGTTGGAGACTTTGGTTATTGGCACACACGTTCTCACAATTGTCGACACTCCAGTTGTAACACCTTGTTCTGAGCCTGTCGTCTCTTCCATTGCCTTACCGGCCGACACACCTGTCGAGCCTACATCTTCTATGCCTGATGTTCCACTCTCTGGTCCCCAGTAGTCAAACCCATCATCATCCACTTAGGATGATGCCGCTGCTTGATCTTCACATTATTTTTGCTCAGTTAACCCTTATTTATTTTTGTGCACATCTGTCTCTTCGGGGCCCTGTCCCAACATAGCTTGGGGGATGACCTTTTTGCACCACCCGTGTATATTCCATCATTTTGCATTCGCATATATTCCACATGTATCATGTCATCATTTGCATCATATGCCAGCTTGTTCATATTTTTGCATCTTAGGCATTAGGTCATGCATCTGCAACGGCATTTCTTCTTTTATTTGCATAGCTTCACTTTTATTTTATTATTTTCCTTTTATTTACCCACCGCCCACCATAGCCTCATTTTCCCTTCTTGCCAGTGTGTTCTCAGCAGTGAGGACACTGCTGTGTTTAGCTTTGGGGATGAGCGCTATCGCTTTTATTTTCTTTTTCTTTCATTTTACACCTTTTTATTTTTATTTTCCACCACTTTTTCACCGCTTCATTTTTAGCATCATATTTTCCATGTTTGGTATGCTTGCATGATTGCTTTTATTTTATTTCCTCCACCTTTCTCTTCTATCCCTGCTAGATATATTCCATATGATGATATCTCTCTTAGCTTTAGTAGCTATCACGATGCTTATTACTTTTGCCATGCTATTTAGAGTATTTGAGTGTCTTACTATTCATATGCTTGTACATATATTCTGTTGACGATCTCTCTATATGAATGCATGAAATGAATTGAAACCGAATGTATGCAATAGTATTTAGTATGCCCATGTTGGATATGCACCAAGATTCACGCATCATTAGAATATCTGAAGCATCTGCCTTGTTATCTTTTTCACTTGTTATTGCATGCCTACTATTATTGTGTGCCTTACCGCATGACTTCATTATTTATTGAAATGAATGAAAATATACATGTTTACTTATGAGTTTAGTCGAAGTATTATCTTATTGAACTATTGTGCACATCTTATAAGTGAACCGAGTGATTATATCATTTGTTTCTCCACATATCTTATAATAATTCTCTACATGTCACTTGGGTTCACCCTTTTTCAGCTACTTATACCGCATCTATACCCAAAAATCCCAAAAGAAAAAGTTAGCTTCAAAAAGCCCCAAAAAGCCAAAAGGAGCCAAAAATATATGTATATCCTATTGCTCCTACAAAAAGAAAAAAAGGAGAGTTCAAAAGAAACAAAGAAACAAAAAGTTCAAAAACCAAAAATAAAAGAAAAGAAAATTATTTCTTCACTTTCATTATTTGGTGCTACACAAAAATACTTGGGAAAAGGCGACAAAAATTCCATTATTATTTCTTAGATGCGATGCCTCAAGCTAAGCTTTGGGGGGTGAATTCATTTGATTATACGAGTGAGTACGCTATTAGAGTGGTTAGAGTGGAGTTGTGCACATTTGGGGATATTCGATAATGCTTAGACTTTGCGAAATATGTTAGTTATGGAGATTTTTTATGATTCGAGATGAATATATGAATGCCATGATCCTTATTCTATTCTCTATTGCATGCTTGGTGTGACTCTTATATGCTGTGTTTATTTCTATTGATTGAAAAGTGCATCGTCGACATGTTTACACTAAACTTTATGAATTACATGATGTGGATATGAATTGATTGCATGATTTAAAAGGATTCCTTCCTTGATTCTTAAATGCTTGCAAGTAATATGTTTAGCTAAGATATGAAATTCTTATTAGCATGTGATCCATCTTTGAAGTATTGCGATATGTCGCTATGGCTTGAGATCTGACCGAATACTCTAGCACTCTCCTCCATCTTCCATTCTTTTTCTATCTTTTATTATTTTTATCTCCCGGTAAGCTTCGTATTCGTCTTCCACGAGGACGAGTATGAGGTAAGCTCGGGGGATTTTGATGGGTCCATATTTTCCATGTTTTTATCACATCATTTCATGCCATATTCGCCTCCAAACTCCATATTTTCATATATTATCACTCTTCTAACGTCATATTCGAGTTTTGTATAGATTTATGGATTTTCAGGAGTTTTGAAGCGAATTGCAGCTATTTTGGGACATGGACACATCCGGCACGTCCGAGACATCATTGGGAAGGACCCATGGGAGTTCGCCGATGTATGGAAGAAGATCGGAGGAGAGGAGGAGAAGAGAGCGAGAGAAAAGAGCCAGTGCTTAGCCCAGTTTAGTTTCCCAGGTGACTCGACCGAGTAGCATCATCTACTCGGCCGAGCTGACACACAGAAAACACATGGAAACAGCCTCAACCTACTCGACCGAGCAGACAGCCAACTCGACCCGAGTTGCATCAAACAAAGCGTCTATTTTGAGCTTTTCTCCAAGGCACTGTAAATCGACCGAGTAGCAAACCAACTCCATCGAGCAGTCCACCTACTTGACCTGAGTCGTCATCCAACAGAGCATCGTTTTGGAGGAAGTTCTAATCTACTATTGCTTGACCGAGTAGAATGGCTACTCAACCGAGGAGCCCGTATCAGCCAGAACCAGAGTAGCAGCAAGCGGAGCCTGAAGTCGACTCGACCGAGCAAGCGTCCCTACTAGGTCGAGTAGCGCGATGCACCTAGCAAGTTACGGGCCCAAGTGCCCAGATTTTTTGATATTTTGTGGGGTCTCTACCCCTTGTATATAAGCACGTTTTTACCCTATTTTGAGAGACATCGAGAGTTTTAGCCTATCTTTAAAATTTAATTAGAGTTTTTAGATCTAGAGAGTTTTGTGCCGTTGAAGACAAAGCTTGGGTTTTTATTTTTCTTTTGCGCAAGGAAACTATATTCTCTTAAATCTCTTTGGTTTGCTATTGCTCCATGACGTGTTGGTAACAACTCTCTAAACTTTCTATTTATTTTGATGTCTTCTATTGCTATGATGAATTCCTTTGCATCTATTGAATCTTTCTATGTTATTGCTATGAAGCATGAGTAGTTTCATCTAGGGCTAATGGATTAGCCTATGGATCTTAGGATTTAGATGTAAAGTTAGGATTTTTAGGTTGCGTTGGTATAAAAGGGACGTATTTTAGTCGATCTTGCAAAGTTTGAAGGACATCTCGTACTGAGATCGTGCCCACGGTAAGTGGAATCAATTGGCTTAAGGAGTATTATATAAACTTAATTAGGGAGTTAGTGGATTCAATTAGGGCTCGTGACCATGTTCGGCTCATGTCTTGATGGGATCCACCGACGAACTATATTACTAATTGACGGCTACCGCCATTGCGTCAATGAGAGCCACCAAAATAAATCGAAATTCTAACCCACGAGAGTGGCATGAGTTGAGATCATTCTGACCTCGAGAGTGACATGAATATTGTCGATTCTTAATGCACAGATCGTGTGCGTTTGTTGCGAGAGCGAGATTAATGCGATACGTTAGATTCATGGCATCCAGAGCCATGAATTTCACATCTTAGATGCAACAACCCCTAATAAAGCCAATGCAACGTAACAGTCTTAACCTAGCATCGATATCCGACGATCCTAGTGGTGAGTCCCAAAGCCCTAGTCCTTATTAATTGATCGCAATCCCAAACAAACAATCTGTTGAAACCGACTGCTACCTAAATTCTGAGATTTGAAAGTAGCCCAAGACAATAACATCACTACCTTCCCTGTGGGATCTATAATCTTTTATACTATTACTTGACACCGTACGCTTGCATAAAGTGCCGAGAATTTGCATTTGGTATACATCTAGCTCTTGGCATTCGTGCCATTGCTAGGTGGCTTCTAGGTGTAAGTTTCGAGAGCATCACTTACTACCTCGTCCTAACGACGAGGAAGCCCCGCACATACCGTCGTGGTCTACACCAACTCATCGCTCGAGAGGAACCTGAAGACGCTGGAGAGATCGGGCCGAATGCTAAATTGGAGTGTCAAACTTAACGAGTTCGACATCTATATAAACCCAGGGCGGTGATCAAGGGTCGGGCACTGGCAGACTTTATGGTGGAATGCACTCTCGAAGAGTTTGCTGAAGCTCCGTTGGATGCTCGGCTGGGCGCGGAACAATAGAAGCACACCGACAAGAATTCCCCCTCAACATCCACCCAGTCCGAAGGTGAGCTATGGGTTGTCCACATTGATGGATTGGCCACGGGGTTAGGGAGCGGAGCCACATTGTGATAGGAAGCTTGCTAGAGTATGCACTCTGCTTCAATTTCTTAGCAACCAACAATGTGGAAGAGTACGTGGCCGCCCTTATTGGGCTGAATCTCTGCCGAGCTCTTGGAACGACGAATGTGCTGCTGATTAGCAACTCGAGGCATGTCATCCAATAGATACAAGGCAGCTTCAATGCTAGGGAGGGCCTGATGAAGCATTATCTAAAGTGCACCTGGGCCGAGCTCCAAAAGTTTAAAAGAGCAGAGATCCAGCATCTGCCCCGATCGAACAATCTTTGGGCCGACGTTCTTTCGAAGCTGGTATCGGTTTCTTCGGTCAAAATTGGGAAGGCCATCTACCTCGAGAACCTGCTGACATCGAGTGTCAAAGAAGGCAAGTTGCTGTGCATCAGCCAGGAGTCAGCGTGGATGAGCCAAATCATAGCCTACTGGAGATAGGGCCTTGCCCGAAGACTCGGTAGAAGCAACAAAGGTTGAGAGGCAGGCCTTGACGTTCGTAATCTTTGATGGCATGCTTTATCTGAAGCATCGTGCACGGTACGATGTTTTGCCTTATCTGAAGTGCCTCGACCCGACCCAAGCTGAGTAAGTCGTCCGTAACATATATGAAGGCCTTTGCGAGAATCACTACGGCGGTTGCACCATAGCACATAAGGCGGTGCGTCAGGGCTACTACTGGCTGACCATGCTGAACAACACGACCCAGTATGTCAAGCGGTACGAGAAGTGCCAAAGATTCTACAAGCATACCGCTGACCCACCGGCCTGATTCCAATTATCAGCCCGGTCCCATTTGCCAAATGGGGCCTCGACATCCTCGAACCGTTCTTGATGGCGTCAGGAGGAAGGAAGTTTCTCGTCACTGCCATTGACTACTTCACCAAATGGATCGAGGCGGAGCCACTAGCATGCATCACCTGGAAGGAGATGAAGAACTTCTTTTGGAAGTCTATTATATGCCGCTTTGGGATACCCCGCTCCATAGTGATGGAAAACGGGAAGCAATTCGACTGTGTGGACTTCCAGAGCTTCTGCTTTGACTGGGGCATCAACCTCTACTTTGCCTCTATGGCACAGCCGCAATGCAATGGTATGGCAAAAGCAGCGAAAAAATTCATCCTTGGGCCCCTGAAGAAGAAGGTCGACAGTACCAATGGATCTTGGCCCAATGAGCTCCCCGACATCCATTGGTCATACAGCACGACCTACAAAGTGTCAACCGGTAAGAGCCCTTTCATGCTCGCCTATGGAGTAGAGGCAGTCATTCCAGTGGAGGTCGGTGAGGAATCCCTCCGGCTCAGATACTTCGACAAAGAGACCAATCTAGAAGGACTCGGCCTTAACATCGAACACATCGACGAGGTAAGGGACCGAGCTTTGACAATCTCATTAAACATAGCCAGAGGATGGCCCCACACTACAACTCCCATGTGAAGAAGAAGAGCTTTAGGTCGGTGACCTCATCCTCAAAGATGCGAACTTCAAACCAGAGATCACCCACCGAGGAAAGCTCGCAGCGAAATGGGAAGGCACCTATACAATCACAGACATTGTGGCACCGTCGACCTACATTTTGGAGACAATGGAGGGCAAGGAATTTGCTCATTCATAGAATGCCGAGCACTTACTCAAATATTATCAATAAAAATATTTTACCTTTATACACTCCCTCAAATATTGGGTTGTCTCAATTTGAATTTCAGCTCCTCCCCAAAATTAGAGCACCTCCACGAAGGTCTGCTATACGTTCGAGAGCCCAAGCCCTCACGGGACGACCAAGAAGACAAGATCACATGTATTGGATCTATCTCCAACATGTCATTATGTTTCGACTTATACACTCTTCGCATTTCTCTTGCGTGTGAGAAATTCTAGGTCAAGGTCGGTTTGATCATTGGTAGCAAGCTACCTCGTCGCAAGAAAAGCTCCGGGGCAGGCTACAAAAGTCACCAATGGCATGGGACATGTTACGTGCCTCGACCTGACCCTAAGAGATCCGAGGTAGGAAACGTGTTGCACCATAGAAAGATCACCAATGGCTTGGGACAGGCTACGTGCCTCGACCTGACCCTAAGAGATCCGGGGCATGATATGTGATGCGCCCCCCGAAAGGTCACCAAGGGCTTGGGACAGTCTACACGCCTCAACCTGACCCTAAGAGATCCAGGGCAGGCTACGCGTTCTACCCCTGAAAGGTCACCAAGGGCTTGGGACAGGCAAAGCACCTCAAACCGACCCTAAGAAATCCAGGGCAGGCTATGCGCTGCGACCACTAAAGGTCACCAAGGGCTTGTGACAGGCTATGTGCCTCAACTCAACCCTAAGAGATCAGTGGCAGGCTACTCACTGCGTCCCCAAAACGTCGACAAGGGCTTGGGACAGGAAACACACCTTGACCCGACCCTAAGAGATCTGGGGCAGACTACGCGCTGCTCCCCCGAAAGGTCGCCAAGGGCTTGGGACATGCTACGTGCCTCGACCTGACCCTAAGAGATCTGGGGCAGGCTACACGCTGCGCCCCCAAAAGGTCACCAAGGGTTTGGGACATGCTACATGTCTCGACCCGACCCTAAGAGATTCGGGGCAGACTATGCGTTGTGCCCCCA
>CM061142.1:237552530-237669545 GCA_030789695.1 Scilla litardierei | reverse complement strand
TCTTTGACTTAGTCCACTTGAAGTGTGTATAGCAATTCCTCCAACACTTTTGGCTAGTCTCGCTTTGAGTATTCACGAGAGTGCCATTCCTGAAAACACTCAGCAGAAACATTAAATCGTTCACACACGTT
Source organism: Scilla litardierei (assembly GCA_030789695.1). Classification (NCBI taxonomy): domain Eukaryota; kingdom Viridiplantae; phylum Streptophyta; class Magnoliopsida; order Asparagales; family Asparagaceae; genus Scilla; species Scilla litardierei. The sequence goes on along the minus strand of CM061142.1, from coordinate 237,669,414 downwards.
TGTTATCATCAATCACGAAGTCATCGATCGTTGTATCCAACTACACGTTGTATCCATCAATTTCCCTCTTTTGATGATGACAAACTAATATAAGATTTAAGCAAAACGATCCATATGATTTCATTGTGTCATGTGTGTATGTGTGAAGTGTGAAGATGGAGGATGTATGCAATATGCAACAATTATGGAATCGTGACATGTGTGTGTGAAGTGTGAAGATGGAGGATGTATGCAATATGCAACAAGTATGGCAAGATGTGCAAACATACAAGCATGCAACAATGATGTTTCAAACATTCAAACATGTATGCATGCTCTGCCTTTATTCATGCTCCCCCCTTGAACCAATAATCATATATTCAATAGCACATTTTCATTATTATATTAATGCTCCCGCTTAAACCAATATGCAACAAGAATGCAATATATAAGCATTAATGCATGCACCAAATCATTCAAATTTTTCTCAATATTTCCCCCTTTTGTTATCATCAAAAGTGTTTAAACGAAGTCTTATTCATGTCACATGCAAAAATAAAGTATTATAAATTACAAATAACACTTGCATGTCATTTTTCTTAAAATAAACACTTCAAATTCAATGAAAAGTGTAACGTAGACTCCTACACCATCGTGTAAGTGTGATGATTAAAGGGAGATACTATTAAGAAATACAACCAAAACCCATCCTCATTTTCCATTAAACATGAAATAACCTAGGATTGATTTTCCACATCTCATTAAAAATGAGTTCAAGATACCACACCCCAAAAACATAGCCTATAAGGACTCTTAGATGTGGGGGTGACATTGCTTGACGAGTATAACACCAACGTTAAAGATTACCCGTAAAGCATATGTTGGGTACTCGTGGGTAGTATACTTTCCATGAATTGAATCTATTTTACATATAGAGCAATATCCATGTATTTTTTTTCATCATATTCATTTCTTTTGAGCTCAATTTTTATCCATGGCAAGAACACATCATATCCCTTAGATTTTTAGTTATTATTCATCCTGCATTATTTCATAAAAGAATCTCCAATTGTGCAACAATATCCAATACTAGTGGAAGTGAAAGTATAGGTGTAGAAATCATGTTACACAATTCATTAAGCATGTTATGGCTATTTAAAGGTACTAATATGCGCATGTAGCTATATCAATAATACAATGATTTATACAAGGATATGGATGTCATTCATAAATATCACTTGAATGATACAAAGAAAAAGGTATACATTACGCAGCATTTTTTTTGCTTTTTGTCTTTTTTATTTTTATTTTATAATGAACTAAAACAAACTAAAAATCAAGCAAGATAGCACAAAAAAATCAAGCACACAAAATAAAAAAATGCTAGGAAGGTATGCGTTAAGTGCAAAGTAGAAAAATATACATTCACGTGTCGTTTGGCTAAGGAACTAAATAATGAAGCGTTCAATTCATAGTTCCCCGCCAAATCTCCATCTTACCTATATTATAGATGTTATATGTGACCTTGAAATCCAGCAAGGTCCACTCATGTTAGTCATCAAAGATTTAGGAACCCAAATTTGTTTGAATTTGATATTAGTATTCCTTTATTTACAATGATATGAAGTATGACCAACACTATTACAAGTAAAGCATTTTGCATGAACATTTTTGACTATCATAGGCACATTGTGGATTTTCATAAAAATAGGCTTTTTAGCATTTTAGAACCAAATCCAAGTCCTCGTCTATTATTGCCATATAATTGATTTCCAAGAATGATATAAAAAGATTGTTTTCCTATGGAAAATTTTTTAATGGACAATTCAAGACTAGAGACTTTGGATTTTAATAACGCATTTTCATCCACAAGCAATGTACATTTATAATGAAAGCTTTCTTTTTTCCTCTTCTTTCTTTTCAAATTCAATCATTTTTCTTTTAAGCTCGTTATTTAGCATGCAAAATTTATCATTAAGCTCTCTAATCACATAATCATTTTCAGTTTCGAGCTTAATTAAATCTTGCTTAAGCATGCTAATATTATTCAATAAAGAAGGACAAGAAAGACAAGCAACTTTTTCAGGTGAGCTAGATTTTTCTTTTAACATGGTGATGGTAGATTTGCATGCAACAAGTTCTTCTAAATTTTTAGATTCTTCAATCATGTCACAATTTTATTTTTCCAATCCAAAATAAGAATTTCTATAGCATTCCACAGTAGAATCTAGCTCATCATTTTCCTCCTGCATTTTTGTCACGCTCCGCTTCTCATTATACTTAGGAGTGAGGATGCGAGCGGGTCCGCATGTGCTTAAAACAAGAAGGATGTACTTTTTCTTTTCTTCCTCCTTGGTTTAAGCTCAATAAGCGTCTGTGATAACAATTTGCAGATTCTTGCAAGCAACTCAAACAACACAGATAATTTATTTTATTACAATCTCAAGTCCCAAAAGAATAACAACAATGAAGGAAGGAAAGAGAGAGGGTCATAAAGCCCATACAAATATGAAAAGAAAACTAAGTACAATTTTGCTGAGAAGGCATGTTGCTCCTCAGCGGGGAAACTCAACGTCTGGGCTCTCCTGATCAACCTGCTCAGTCTCTAGGCTTGCTCCTCTGTAAACCTGTCTAATACCTGACGTATATTTCACAAGACAAGGAAATATACGTCAGTGAGGGTCGCCCGACAAGATTTAAAACGTTAGTAGAAAAGACCCTCGGCAAGGTTTTCAAACGCATTTCAGTGACATAATAAGATTGCAGTAATTAAAGCATGGCAGCGTAAGAAACATGTGGGTATAGCAAATGTGGTGTACAAAGTAGTAAGCATAGCAATTATAGTGTGCACAGTAAATGGCAAGTGTAGTGCGTAAAGTAGTAGCATGGCAATTTTATCAATGGTGATAACATGGCATTTCTATTAAAAGGAAAATAACAGCAGTTTTAAGTGTCAAACAGTTAGCAGACTAATTGAAGGAAAGATGTAGCAGTTTTACAAGTTAACACATCCATATATCCATTTCAATCTATTCGGTAGCGTGTGCAAGTTCGTGACTAAGGTTCACGTCGTTAGACGGCTAGTAAGTGGATCTACATTCAGGTGCCCCTGAGAGATAGTCCGTTTACTAGCGGCTAGTGCCCGTGAACCCAAACCAACCCAAGTGTACTTTATTGTTTGGACCACGAGCCAGATACGGCCAACCGAGCCATCAGGAGTTATAGTGCTGGCACAAGCCAGAGTAGCCAAACATGCCGTTTATTTTATGATTTGCCAAACTTGTCGCATGTTCTATGGTTTGCCAAACCGGCCAACAAGTCTATGTGTAGCAAATCGGCCAACAAGTCTATGATGTATCATCTGCAATTTACCAGGAATTTATCAATTACTATAAACATGTCCACACGCACACACACATGTCCACATCTTGCAATACACAAAGAGTAAACATGTGCAGTTTTAAATGAAATGACAGTTAAAACATGGATAAATGCACAATTTGCATATCATAGTATCTCAGTCTAAACCATTAAATGCAACGGTTGTAAAACATAAAAAGTTCATTTGCCTGTTATAGTCGATTTCGGCTGTCCCGGTGATCACGATGAAAGGCGTATAATATCTGCGTTAATGGGTATGTAGTATAAAACTAAGAATTAAACTAATTAAAAAACATTACATAATATATTTACACTATGATATATATATATATATATATATATATATATATATATATATATATATATGTATATATGTATATACATCTATTCTATAAAGGATTAACATTTTGAATTTTGTCCCAGTAGGACAAGCTGACCATGACATGACTAGGATATAGTTTGCTGACTAGGATTTTTTGTTAAACCTTTGGGGGGGAAACATAGATGACTAGGATTTTGTGTTAAAAATTTGGTGGGAAAAAATTTGAAGGGAATGGTTTTTTGGGGGAAATATTTTGAATCCATTTCCTCCGTTGAATTTGATGTTTAATTTGACAGCTGCAACAATTTTGCATCAAGGTTCCAAAGGTTCTCAAATCGGTGAGAGCTCAGTAGTTTAAACTTTGTTCAAGTTCTCATCTGCAACGATTTCGTTTCTCATCTACACGCTTTTATATTCAAGTTGTGGTTTAAATTTTGTTTTCATCTGCAACAAGAATCGGTGGTTTTCTGCAACAATTTTGTTTCTCATCTGCAAGATTTTCTATTCTAGTTCCCATCTGCAACAAGAATCGGTGGGTTGAACTTTGTTCTCATCTACAGTGCTGCCTCTGGGACGATCTCAAGTAGAAGCTCCATGCCACCCTCTCCACTCCCTTACATCCGTTCAGCTCCAGGCAACCACATACTCTCCTTCTATTTCTTCTTCTTGCTGTTCGTTCTCTCAAATTGGTTGACACTTTAGGTGGGGGATATAACGGAGTTTCCTTTTTGTTCTGCACATTAGCTGTTTGATGAAATGCTTCTGTGAACGACCAACTAATAATGCATAGTAGCACATTTGATACTGTATCTTTTTATCATTTGCATTTTATGCCAGTTTCATTTTAATCATGATGAAAATTAATAGTAGAGTAATATTAAGAGCCCAAGTCAAAAAGGTGATAATCATCTAATTTGTCATGCCAAGATCATTTGGATTCATTTCTAAACGCATATCCTACTTTGTGGCAATATTTATTTAAATTGAAGAGAATGGTTTTTGTAAGTAAATACAAGATTCAAAGAAGGCATTTGATAATGCGAATATGATTTGTAAGAGGCTTATGGACCTCTAAAGTTTTGTATCTATTTTACAGGTTTATTGACTTCGGGTCTTTGTTTATACATTGCAGTTCCTTTCCCCATACTTACGCATGTTGCTCATGCTTCTTTATTAGCCACTCCGATCATAAATTAAAGTTCCATGAGCTGTCATTGAAACAGACCATAGACCTATGCATACCCATGCTTCATACATCACCTTCACCTTGCTTCATACATTACCTGCATCTCACCTAGACCGAAGAATGCTTCCATCCGAATGCAACATGTACATGTATATAATCCACCATGCAACTTGCCATTTCGATCCACGGAAATTGGTCTAAAACTATATACTTATTCATTTTGAATAGTGAACTGTTAACTGTAAGGGCAACTCCCCATGATCATTCACAGTCAAGGATGGACCTTAAAAATTAAGCAAACATCAAATATCATATTTAATGAAAGATCATACACATCAGAAAATCTAACATATCATATGTTTTGGTTGCATTTGCCTCACAATCTCCACATTCAACCAAAAAACAGTATGCATACTTTCCCCCTTTACACACGTCTAGCGATTCCTGCTGCTTTTAATTGTCCATTGTCTTTCCTTGCATAATAACTAGCCTTAATCTTTAGACAACTAGAGGTAAATTGGAAGATAAGACTACCAGTCTGGTAGTAATGCAGGATATACATTGCCTAAGGCAGCCACATCAAGCATGTTAAAGAATATCCGGCTTTCTATTAAGAAGTTTATCAAACGAGTGAATGGGGTAAGACTGTACTTAGAAACGCTACTGGCGATTAATGTTATTTTATACAAGGCTTGTAAGGGTACCAGGAATTTTAAATGGTGCTAAGCTGCTTTCCATAGGACCATAACCACTTCCATCTGAGATTTGTAAGAGGCTCACTCCATGATACATCCAAATAACAAATTAATCGGTCACCAAGGTAAATTTAGAGGTCCTCTACGAACTAACTACATGGGGTAATGCAGAGTAATTGTATAAGTGGCAATTTCCCACAACAGAACAAACAACAAACCCATGTACAAACAAAGTGAAAATAAATACTCAAACGAACATGATAATTTATTGTATAGCTATTATTACCATAATATTGTTTGCAATAAAAGCAAAGAAAGTAGATACATGGCAGAGACTGGGTCAGAGAGAAACCTCTCCATCAGGACAGTAACACACAGTCGTTACCATAAGCAGGGAGAGGCAGACAGATCAATGTTCATCATAAATTGTTGATATTTTGTATCAGATGTCCAACGGCATCCAACACATTATGTTGTCAAATAAGCAACAGATGGCAATGTTTCAATTCTCTTTTGAGTTTAATTTTCCACTTTAGACAATGCTTTCTCAAAAGCTCAGGCATATAAGTTCCAAATCAAATAAATCCATTTCCTGGTGCATGTTATCTCAATGTTTCTTGAAAATCGCTTTATTTTCTTAAACTTTTATAGTGTAAATGCATTCATAACCTGGTGCATTTATGCTAAAAAAGAAAACTATTATGTTATTTCATTATATCTGAGTTTCAGAATATGCACATCGAAAGTAGTTTCTCTATTCTGTCACTTCTATTCACATTATTATTTTTTATTTCTTTTTATCTACAGGCACAACGTGTGTATGTGGGTGGCTTGGGGTGGGGATGCATGGAAGATTGGTAGTTAATGTGAAGATACAAAATTTCAGTATTCCATACAAGGAAACCACATATATCACTTATTTTGCATCCCCTGTAGGACAAAAGCATCACACAGATAGGACAAGTCTTCCAGACTTAGATAACTATATTGGAATTCATAAATGAGAGAAGACTGTAGGTTACAAACAAACAGACAAGGCAGTAAAAGTGGTGAAGTGGAAATCCAAATAATCTCTGGAAATTGAGTACCAAATGCTATTTTAGTATACAGTTTCTCCTCGATGATGATGATTATTATTATGGAAATGGCTGTAGGGGTGGACTTATTTTTGATAGTCTTTTAGATGAGACTTTTATATCAAATGTCCAGAGCATAACAAAAAGCAAATGCATACCCATAGGTTACCTACTCCACCCGAGATGATGGAAACTAATAGTAGAGTAATATTAAGTGCAAAGTCAAAAAGGTGATAATCATCTAAATTGCAAACAGCTTGGGATCAAAATTTTGCTGAATTATATTGTATGGTTTTTTATCTGATGCTTTTTTAAGAGAATATTCTATTGGTTTTTATGTCTGCAGAAACTCTTCGGGCCTACAAATGAGAAATGACGTATGCAATTTGAGGTAATTTGAAATTTAGGATTTCAGGTTTTTGTTGTTTAAGATGTTTGCAATTTATCTACATGTTGCATCTTATTATTGTAAACTGTAAGAAATTTCAGTCCAATTAATTGTAATTTTGGTGTGCAGAATAAGCGTTAGAACTAGAGAGCTTTTTTTAAGGTTGGATCATTTTGAAAGTATTCTTAGGGTTGATACTTTCTGGTTGTTTTTAACGTTAGTGCATAGCTTATACCGCAGGAGCATTGTACATTTGCTTATTTGTGTATAGAAGATAAAAGTCAATACTACAAATATGTGCATTCAGAATTTCTTTAAAAAATTTATCGCCACAAAATACTTGATTTGTTATACACCTTCAATATGATATGGGAATGTAACAGAATCCTTACAAGAAGTGGTAGGATAAGAAATATAGTGTCTTAGGGTCTGTGTTTTGGTTTCTTTATTAGAAGGTAGGTTTTTGGTTGGATTTGGTGGATTATTTTAATTAAGATTTCAAAGTTGATTTTTTCCTGTAATGGTTTTAGGTGTTTGAATTGTTATACACCTTCAATATGATATGGGAATGTGACAAGAAGTGGTATGATAAGAAATATAGTTACTTAAGGTCTATGCTTTAGTTTCTTTATACGGTAGGTTTTTGGTTGGATTTGGTGGATTGTTTTATTTAAGATTTCAAAGTTGATTTTTTCTATAATGGTTTTAGGTGTTTGAATTGATGAAGAAGCATGATGGTTTCAATTCGTAGGCACTGGAGCAAGGGGCGAAGGTGCCGAGGGAGATCAATAACTCCTCGCAAGCTAAGACACTTAAATTTTAAGTAATTTTGTTTGTTTGTTTGTTTTGTTAGATTAAGCTGCATCATTTTCTAATTATGTATGTAGAATGATTCTTGCTGGATATCCTAACATTTTTATTGCCGATAAGTTTCAGTTTTTTTATCATGTAAAGATGATTTTCATGAACATCACAACTAATGATGTGAAAAATCTATGAATTAGTTTAAGATAAACATTGCAAAATGTGAGGATATAGATATCAATAGTTCTTTTGAGCTGTTCTACCGATTAGGAGGGATTTTACGTCAAATGAGATGGATTTGGAGGGTTCTAAGGGTCAAATTTGTTTCTTTTTTCTGATTTCCCCTACTGGTATTACTGAATAGTTTGAACAGAATCAAAAGATGAACTAGAAGAAGAACAAGCCATATACTATAAATATTACGCAATACACGTACTATGTTGCAACACTGGGAGCATTGCCTTTAAATTTTACTCATATTATTTTGGTCAGGATATTAGCTCTTCCATTGTGGTGATTGGCTACGTATGACACGGTTACTCAAAGGAAATAATTATATTTATTTATTTATTTAAGCAAGTTTTCCTGCACCATAATATCATCCCCATCATTGGTTGCAAGATGGAGGAAACCCATCTTGGGCGCCACAAAGGATGAGTATACATGCAAGTTTGAATGTTCTTCGTGCACATCAAGGTACTCTCACTCCAAAAGCTCAATGTTTTCTTTTAAAATCCATTTTCTTTCCTATTAGTATCCCACTCTTTGGTTTTGATTAGAATCAGAGCAGTTTTTGAGGTAAAATTGCTATCTTTTTTGGTATTTTTGGCCTTCATTGTAAATTAAGTGGGGAATCTTAAACGTTAGTGTTGTATGTCATTGGATTGCATGGATAGTCAATGTTCGAATGAAATAAGAGTTTCCTTGATGCTCTGTCGTATGTTTTGGTGACTATTAGTTTTCAATTTGTTGTCAATAGTCTTCCTGAGGGTAATATCTAACAGGCTCATAGCTAAAAGCGAGAATCACCTTTTTAGCCGAAACCTCTCTGTGGTGTATAATTGTCTTTCCTTATAAATGTTTCATTTCCAAAGATTATTCAAGGAATTTTTAAGCGTCAGTTGGGTGGTATGTTTCGAAGAGGATTCGAATGAAGGGGACAATTAAGTGATCATTGTTTAGTTTCCAGTTCATGCTAGAGGTCAATTTCACATTGATTCATGATCACCTTACATTATCCCTTCCCTTTCCACTCATTCTCCTCTCTCACATCCTATGATATGTATGATACATACCCAAACAAATTTGGGATTGTTCGACATGGGTAAATACCTACTAGAGGGCCTTGCAGTGTTGTACACATGGAACTACATATACCTTTCCTCTAAAAGCATGTGATAGATGATGTGAGTTATGCCATTTGACAAAATCAGGTTGTTTTGAAACTTATTTATTATTTCAAGCTCTGTCATATGTGAATAACAATCCAGTACATATATCTATGTGAGTTATGCGCACCTACACACATACACTTTCAAAATACAGATGTAAATATATGCATCCTCATATCTTATTTTTTTGAGATTTGTCTTCCCCTGCACTCAATGTCTGTGTTGGAGCAAGCATTAGTGTCAATTCTATAAACTATTGCTTTTGTTCATAAATGTTAAAATGTTATTAATTAGTTCATGTTGAATGCGCCTATCCAGGTGGCCAAGTTTTTGTTCTTGATCTGTATTGAACTACTTTTCCTTGGCCAACTGAATCGTACCCTTGAAAGTTAAAATTATCGTGTGGCTTGCTATTTAGGGGAAGTTGAATACATTATACATTTTGCAACATAAAGGATTGCATGTGCTAATCGTTGTATTTTTGTGTAAGGAGAAAAATCAAGCGCATGATCATTTTTCTCCACTGCTTCTTTATTCAGACTATTTTTAGTTCACTTAAATCTAATCTTAATATATTTGAAGAAATTCCTGATATGTTGAGACTTTGGACAGTTTGGAGACAATAAAATCTCTTGAACAGATCTGCTTCTTTGTTCAAACTATTTTGTGTTCATTTAAATCTAATCTTAATATATTTGAAGAAACTTCTGATATGTTGAGACTTTGGACAGTTTGGAGACAGTAAAATCTCTCGAACAGATTTAGAATTGAGTGGGTGGGATATTTCTATTATGACAGTCATATGGATGATTTGGTGTGAAAGAAGTATAAGAATTTTTTCCAGATAAGAGTCTTTAATCACTTGAATTACTTGGTAAAATTTATTCTTTTGCTTCCTTTTGAACAGTGGAGACAATTTTTTCCAAAGGAGATGAGATCAAAGAGTAACAGGAAGGAATGCACATTAGTTTGATTTGTTGGAGATCGGTTGATTGAAGTGCACATTAGTGAAATTTTGGGATGATGCTGTGTTTTTCTGCGTTTGAGTCTATATTACTAGAATCAATAATGTCCACTTCAATCAACCGATCTTCAAGAATGGCCCTCATTTTCTCATTGATTTCCCCTTGAGACTCCATATAGTCATGAAGCCTACTAAAGTATTGCATCTCATAGAAAACAAAATGGAATAGTCAAGAATAAAAGAAGCAATAAAGAAGAAGAGCTCTGTCAATATAGAGAAGGATATGGAAATATACCTCTTAAAGCTTATAAAATTTGTAGAGATCCTCCGCATAGTCGACAACAGCCAGCCAGCTGATCACTAGCATTTGATGCATCGATGCCGTTGGGAACAGAATCCTTGATTTTATCAGTAATTCCACGGGCATCCTAACAAAGCAGAAGTAAAACAAAGTGGAAGGTCATTACATTGAAAATCAACAAGTAACTTTCTCTGATTAGTAGAACTAAAATAATTTTTTCCTTACTATCAGTAGTAAGCACTGAACTCATTGTGTTACTAAACATCGCCGATGTTGCCGCGGTTCAGGTTTCAGGGTGTTAGCTGAGTTTCACTTTCAGTTTGACTTTCAGTTTCACAGTTGCACTTCCAATTTCTCTTCCATTCAAACAACCCGCACTCACCTTTCAACCATGGTGTTAGCTGAAAGTGAGTTTGTATTCAATACATGATTATACTTGGTTGCCACACAGTTTGCATTGAATAGGATAATATTGGACACTGAATTGGTGAGTTTGTGCATTTTTTTCACAAAAATTTCATTTTTCTGACAAAAATTTCGTTTTGTTGACAACGATCCACACGGTTCAGGTTTTAGGGCACAAGGATGACAAACGTAACTCTAAATTTTTTTAATCAGTTCTAATTTCCTGCACTCATGCCTTGAAGTATCGGACTGTCTTTATATGACAATGTAAATGGAGTTTCAGTTTGGATTCAAAAAACATTCTTTTTGAAATGGAACATTGCTTTACAGTTTTAGTTTGGATTGTTTGGAACATGTTACTTCAATTTCAGATTGCATTTAGAACATATTACTTCAAAGAACATTGCTTTAAACATGTTCTAAACATTCAAAAAATTGTTCTAAATTTGAAAGTGCAAACTGTTACTTCTAAACGTTACTTCTAAACATGTTCAAAAAATTGTTACATTCAAAAAGAGTGCAGGAAAAAAACATTTAGAATACATAGCATCTACTCTTTTGAATGCAAACTGAAACTGTCTTTTTGAATAAACTGAAACTGAAACATGTTCTAAATGTTTTTTGAAGTAACATTTTCTAAATGTTCTAAACATGTTCTAAATGTTCTAAATGTTACTTCAATGTTACTTCAATGACAATTCAGTTTGGAAAGCAATGTTCTAAATGTTACTTCAATGACAATGCAAATTGGAATGTTTCAGTTCAGAAAAGAGTTCTTCAAGTAACTGACTTCTGAATCAAAATTGTCAATGTAAATCATATCATCCACTCTTTTGAATGCAAATGGAATACCAATCACTCAAATTTTTGAATGCAAATGCAAATGGAATTTTGTAGGCAAACTAAAAGTGGAATCTGAAAGTGGAATGCAAACTGAAAGTGAAAGTTTAGTTCTTTGAATATCCACTCTTTTTTTAAAGTGGAATGCACACTGAATTTGTAAGTGCAAACTTAAACTGAAAGTTGAATGCAAACTGAATTAATGCAAACTGAATGCAAACTGAATGCAAACAAATGGAGTATTAGTTTTTTTTAATGCAAATTGAAAGTGAAACGAAAGTGAAATCTAAAAGTGGAATGCAAACTGAAAGTGAAAAATTAGTTTTTGAATGCAAACTGAAAGTGGAATCTGAAAGTGGAATGCAAACAGAAAGTGAAAATGTAGTTTTTTGATTATCCACTCTTTTTTGAAAGTGGAATGCAAACTGAAACTGAAAGTGCAAACTGAAATTTGAATGCAAACTAAATTAATTCAAACAGGAAGTGAAATGGAGTATTAGTTTTTTGAATGGAGTATTAATTCAAACTGAATGCAAACTGAATGGAAACATATGGAGTATTAGTTTTCTGAATACAAACTAATGGTGAAAATAAATATCCACAGATGGATGCGAACTGAATGCAAATGGAGAATTAATTTAAAAAATAATCCATTTTAAACTGGAACTGAAAGTGAAAATGAAACTTTTCAGCTGGACCAAGTTTGAATGGGAGTCATCTTTATGTTCTTTCAACTTAAGCTCTCCCTCTTTGCTAGGATCCATTTCCATCCCAAAAGTCCAGTGTTCAATATAATTAATGTCCAATACATGTTAGCTAAATACATTGGACAATTAACAATAAACAATATATTGGACACATTTAATGTCCAATACATCCAGTGTCCAAAAGTTTAGTGTCCAATAAGCCAAGAGAAAGAGCTTGCTACTTGGTAGGACATGTCAAGTTCAGCATGTAAAAGGATGTAAACTTGCATTTTTGTGATTCTTTTCAGTACCTATAGCTGCCATGGTCATTTCTGTGTCTTTATGTTCAAGTTAGTGCTATGTTTATCAGAATGTTAAAAGATGGAGATGTGGATCAAGTTTGTATTAAGAAGGGTTCTTCTGTGTTTCTTTTTTTGGTAGAACTCAGATTGAGCTAAGGGTTAGCCTTCCTCAGTTTAGATTGTTGTGTCTATTTTATGTTATATGTATTCAACTTGGTGCTTGATTTAACATTTGCAAATCTACATTTTAAGTTATTAATAGTAAATTTTGTGTAATTATCTGATGCAGGGAAAAAGTCTAGGTTGAGAAAGATCGTTGAGGTTGCTGATCTTTGTCACATTCCATTCTTTGCTAGATGTTTAGTGCTTTCATATCTGCCCTCATAAATTATGATTTTTGTAGGTTTGCCATTCAAAATCATCTCACGGCTCACGATTGGTAACAGATTGAAGAGGGCATGAATTAAGGATTTTTGCATGCTCCATAAAGGGAATGTGATCCATCTTCAGGAAACTAAGTTTTTGTTTGTATCAGACATTGCATTAAAGACTATTGGTTGTAATTTTTTAGAAGATGGTGTATTAAGGATGCCTACAGTTGGTGAAATGATTATTGGTTGGAATTCTCAAAGTTTGTAAAGCAACTATAAAGTTTGGGAGTTCATTCTATTACTATTTTCATTATGGATAGTACTACTCAAATTTATCTGGCTTTTTCCTAATGTCTATCGAACACATTCTGCAGGTGATAAACATGTACTATAGGAAGAGTTTAAAAGTTTTGGATAGAATTATTTAGGGCAATGGGTGATGTTAGATGATTTTAGTATCACTAGATTTACATGGAAAAAAAGGAGCAATTCTCATGTTATAGATTTTGAGGAGTTTAGTGATAGCGTAAGATATTTAGAACTTTATTATTTTTCTTCGTTGAGAAGTGATTTTACTTGGTCTAACAGGAGAAGTGAATATATTCTACACATACTTGATCGTTTATTATCTCTAAAGGTGTTAACCTAATACCTTTTGCTATTCAAATAGGGCTTGCCAGTTAGTTTTTATCACTGTCGAATTATTTAATATTCTTCTATTGATAATATTAGTCGAATCTTTGGCTTCATATGGTATATTTTCATAAGTTTACAAAGTAGAAATGGTCAATTATTCCAACGTATGGTTCTGTTGCTACTTATTTTGTTCATCAGTTGAGAATGTTAAGGAGACTAATTAAAAGATGGTGTATAAATAGTTTTTCTTAGCATTAAAGATACTAAGAAGACTTTGTTGAAAAGATTGTTGGAATTTGATAGTTTGGAGGCAAACAAAATATTAAATGATGATGAGGTAATTTCTAAGCAGACAATATACATTGTATAGTATGACTGATACATTACAAGAGGAGGAAGTTGGGGGAAGGCATGCTAAAGATCTGGGTGTGACAACCCTGCACCCCTTGCAATTGCAATCATGATTTGTTTGCTCAGGTTTGAGAATCATTGCATCTCAACTCGGTGTAAGGAATACTCTGCATCCCTTGCAATTGCAATCATGAAGGAGAGGTATTGTGGTCAGACATTTCTGCGCTGTGACACCCATTCTCTCTCGAGGTCCGCTTTAATATATAAGCAAGAGCTATAATGGATTGCATGAAATGAACCAGAAAATTTTGTAAGGATACCCGAAATTTAGGATGAGCATTTATGAAAAATTTGGGGGTAAAACCCTAAAATTTTGGGAGAATTAAAAATGAAGAGAACAGAATTTAGGGGGGAACTAAAAATTTTGGGGTGAACTAAACTCTTTGGGGGAACTAAATTTTCGGGGAAGCTAAACTTTTTGAATTTTTTTGGGGAACTAAATAACAATTCATGCGTTGTAATTATTGGTGTTTGTTAAAAATTAGTATATCCAAGATTTTAAGGGGAGAATATTTTAAATGAATCGTGCTCTTAGGGCACGTGTTAAATCAGAAGGAAACTAAATTTTGGGGAATTAAATTTTTTTGAATGAAATAAATTCTTTGAGTGAACTAAATTTTTGTGAAACTAAAATTTTTAATGGAACTAAATAACAATTAAGTACTTTAATTTTGTGGGGAAGTAAGATTTTGAGGGAGGATATCCTGACTGAACTGTGCCCTACGGGCACGGGTAATGACTAGTATATGTGTGTGTGTGTGTGTGTGTGTGTGTGTGTGTGTGTGTGTGTGTGTGTGTGTGTGTGTGTGTATGCCCACGAGAGGGTGTCCCAGTGGTAAGTCATTCCGCTCCAAAGCCAAGGGGTACGGGGTTCGAGGCCTATGGCCGCCGTGACTTGGTAATTATTGTGAAATTTGTTGTGGAATTATTTACCCTGGGGCTACATCTCCCCTTTCGGACTTACCCGGGGGCCGTTGGGGGCACGGCGGTTTCCCCCCAGTTTGCATAGTCTCGGCAGGGCTCTCGCCTTACCCTCCTAAGCCGAAGGCGGGGGAGGGGGTTGGGGATTTTTCTGGGTTGTCAAAAAACATATATATATATATATATATATATATATATATATATATATATATATATATATATATATATATATATATATATATATATATATATATATATATATATATATATATATATATATATATATATACATATACATATGTAGGAAAATTTTCAAATGAGAACATTTCGCACCGTGCGAAAATGTTTTTATCTTTTTTTTGAAATTTTTTTTTTCAAAAATTCTTTTTTCCACCCTCATTATATGTTGTTATACCCCCCTCAAAAAATAATGGTTGAGAAATAATGTCATTTGGCCTTCGATCAAGCCATTTCATCAAATTCGCACGTTTTGAGACCGTTACATTTGTAACGGGTGGATGGGTGCTCTAATGCCCAACGGGTTCACCCATTATTTTCCCTGGGGTATATAATTGTATGGATTAAACATCAAAAAAATAATTTTTGAAAAAAAAATTTCAAAAAAATAAAAAAAAAAGTTTTCGCACGGCTTTCGCACGGGATTTTTCGCACCCGAAGATTGCCCTACATATGTATGTAGATATATACATATACATATGTATGTAGATATATACATATACATATGTATGTACATATATATATATATATACACACACACACTAGCGAATGCCCGTGCCCGAAGGGCACAGCAAAGGTCGTCTCACAAACGCGAAACCGACGGGAACATCTTGCTCAAGGGCAAAAGATTGACGGGGACAGTAGTCTCCCGGATGCAATACCGACGAAGAAAAGGTAGTCATAACCTGTGCCCGTGGGCACGGTTCAGTTAAGATTTTCTCCCACGAAATCATAAACCGTGCCCACGGGCACGGTTCATTTAAGATTTTCTCCCGCTAAATCTTTGTTCCCCAAAAAATTATTTCTACAACCAAAATTGCACGAAACAACAAATAGCGTAAAAATATTTAGCGGCACGGACACCTTCGGTGCGGAACAACAAATTCGGTGCGGGCGTTTTCTGCACGGAACAACAAATTAGCGTAAAAATTTTAGCGGGAGCCTTCGGTGCGAGAAATTATTCTCATCTTGTTGCCACATGTGTCGAATAGATGGTGAGAACCGCGTTGAGGGAGAGATCATTCGATCTGCAGCAACATTCGATCTGTAGCATTAAGTGCACGTTAAAGTTTTTTTCCCAAATGCATTAATTGCGTTCACTCTGTTATTACCCAAAAACTTTCATTCAACATAAAGTTTCATTTCCCCAGAAACTTTCATTCCCTAAAATGTTTTTCCCTCCAAAACTTTCCACAAAATCTCATCTCAACCATTTAAATCCAAGTCGTCTTTCTATCAACCTGTTTGTCCTAGTCAGCTTGTCCTAGTCAGCCCTAGAATTCAAAAACAGTTGTGTTTTAATATATAGATATCCTATATGGGGAATAAGTGGTATAGACCATTGAATCCATGCTCAATGTAGCATATAGACAACTTAAATCTTGAATTTAGAATATCTAGAATGGTAATATGTGTTTATATAAGAGTAATTGGAATTTCTATTAGCCGTAGAATAATCTGCATATGCTTAATAGTCATGCAATTTAAGCTAATGCAACCAGAAAGGAACTCTCCAAAATTCAATTTGCTCAATGAAGAAGAATTTCCCAAATAAGATACCCAAACATCCAGCATTCACAAATTTCCAACAAAAATTATATCCAGTATTCACAACATTGTATCCAGTATTCACAAAGTTATATGTTTCCAAAAAAAATTATATCCAGAATTCTCAAAACTGTATAGTCAAACATCCAACAATCAAAAAATGAAATGTTTCGAATAAAAATTCATATTTTTAGCAAGTACAATCTTTCAGAAATACAAAATTCTTCAATAATCTATGGGCTCATAAGTTTTTTGATCCTCTTTCATGCAAACAGGACTTCAGATTATGTATAGAAGGCATGCTTTGATCAAATTGTCATCACTACTTCAGATTTTTTGATCCTCTTTGATTCTGGGATATCCAACACCTTCATGATGAGCAAATTGTCATCAACTACTTAGCCGATCCTTCACGTTTTCCAAAATGCATTGAGCCTAAAAAAACAAAGTCCAAATTTAAAGGATTCCTGATAATAATAGCATGTTAATTCCACATCAAGTAATTAACAGTGTTCCTCATACACTAAGCTTGCTTGATATACTTACAACATGGACAATTTCCAATTGAGCAAACAATTTAACCCACCAAACAATTTCCAATTGAGCAAACAATTTAACCCACCAAACAATTTGCCATCTTGAACAACTGTGTTGCAATTTATCATTTTCTTCAACATTGGATCATGGCTTACATCATCAATGGTAGAGAGACTGAAGGTTACCTGAGTGGTGTAACTGAGCAGTGCATGAACTTGACCCTGATTTCGATCTGAAGGCAATCATCCACCTAAAAACTGGAGTGTTTTGAGGGGAAACTAAAAATTTTATGAAATTTTGGACTGGATATTGCATGAACTAAAATTTTACATGCAATATCTGAAGTTCTGGTACGAACTGGATATCTAAAAGGAGCAATATTTTGCATGAATTGGATTCTAAAATTGCAATATTTTGAGGGGAAACTAAAAGTTCATGCAATATTGCATGAACTTCAAGTACGAACAGGATATTTGCTCCTTGCAAAATATTTGAAGTTCATGCAATATCTAAAGTTTTGAACTAAAATTTTGAAATTTTGAAGGCAATCATCCCCTTTCCGGTACAAACAGCAGGCCGGCAGCAGATAACTGAGCAGTGTTTTGAGCAGTGCATGAACTTGCAATCCAAACAGATGGATTGATCTGCAAAAGAGAAGTTATTATGAAATTCTTAGATCATGTTATGCATGGTTACAAAGAAGACTTTCTAGG
This sequence comes from Scilla litardierei, assembly GCA_030789695.1. Taxonomy (NCBI): domain Eukaryota; kingdom Viridiplantae; phylum Streptophyta; class Magnoliopsida; order Asparagales; family Asparagaceae; genus Scilla; species Scilla litardierei. Next base: position 237,651,320 of record CM061142.1, on the reverse strand, counting down.
TATGTGGATTCACCTTTGAAGAAACCCAATTAGCCCACGTCTCTAAGCGAATCTCATGCCATCTACTACATCTGCATCTTTGCAAGCCGATGTATCATCAGCATACCATCTGCATTACAAAGCAACAAACCAGTTAAACATGATTCATAACTGGAAACTAACTATCTAGTTCTAATTTGTTACGGGAATTTCATCAGTTGGTGGGTTATGCACTGAAAATAACAACAAAATAACATAACTCCCATTCTCAACTATCATTTTATAACAAAATTGAGTTCAAAATATGTTGCTCAAATGCACTTTCAGTTTTGTCAAAAAAAATCTAATGCATTTCCTGTCAAAATATGTTGCTCAAATGAAAATTATTTGGTTACTCAGCTTGATACAAAAATTATTTGGTTACTCAGCTTGATACAAAAGCTTGAGTATCAACACCCAGAACAACAATTTTTGCATATCCAGCCTTTTCAATTCATGGAAAATATTATACTCAGCTTGAAAAAAACTGAACTCTCATTTTTGGTTACTGATACTCAGCTTGATATTCAACTTAATACTCAGCTTGATAAAGAAAAAACTGATACTCAGCTTGATATTCATGGAAAAAATTTTGGTTACTCTGCCAGGAAAACGCAAACTGATTTCTAAATTTATAGAAAATATTATACTCAGCTTGATACAAAATTTCAGTAGATGATCTTAGTTCTTCAGAGCCCTGCCAAAATATTCAGTAGCAGTTGAAGCTACTTAAACAACTTTTAAGTCATTCTAAAACAATCAACTAATTCACAAAGTGATGAAAGAATTAAGGCTTGTATGAATAATCAGATAAACTGCGATGTTGTTCATACCAAACCTCCATGATCAAAAGCTTCATCACCTCAGCTATAAATGTGTATCCAAAATGTATCCAAAATGTGTTGACCCATAAAAGGCACCAACTTTGCATCCTAGCAAATGACTGTAATGGTTGCCAGCTAATTGTTGATGGCCCCCAAATTGCTTTGCATCACTCTAGAACACGTAAAAAAGAAGAATCATATTAGTAGTAGTAGCATAGCAGCCCCAGAATATGTGCCACTTCCAGCTCTAACTCATTTGTGTAAGCCTGCCCTTGTTGATTAAACAAAGTCAAATTCTTGTAGAAATTTAATAATAAAGTGCTCAATATTGTGTGTGTGTGTGTGTGTGTGTGTGTGTGTGTGTGTGTGTGTGTGTGTGTGTGTGTGTGATTTCTTGCATGTTTCCTTGCTCTCGATCTCACAGCAGACTCCATGTTCTTCATCATGCGCTTGTGCCTTCAATCAACACTGCCATCGTCGAAACTGCAAGAACTCTCGAGCACTCTCTTGGAGACCCGATCACAGCGGCGTCGAAGAAGACGGATGAAGGAACAAAGTCAGGAGCAATATTTACAGCTCCTACATACAACAACATTTACAACATTTACAGCCCGACAGTCATATGGATCTTCTCCTAAGATTCGTAATCGAACATGGCACATACAGAGTATGTTAGAAACAGTATGTATACCAATCCCTATGGCACACAGAGAGTATATTTCAAAGCTAAGCCATTAGAATAAAGGGGAAAAGCCAGATCCATTGCACATACTTATCACACATTAGACGATAGCAACAACTTTATAATAAAAAGAGACAAAGATCAATATCATAATTGAATCATGTTTTTTTCTTGAAACTCAAAGTAAATATGCTACCAACAGATATTAGTTACCATGCATCACAATATAATACACTATGATTCATCATTGGTTTCTACAGTAACTAAAGAGTAAACAATCATGCGGATGTTTGTAACAATTGCAGGGAGTGCAGCTGCCATAATAATTGCCTTATTCAAGAGCAAGCCATTCAAGCAGAGCTTGAACCATCATTCACATTTGTTCTTCCAGTATGCGCTTCAAGAACCAATATGTGCTAGGAATTATCAATTTTGATAAGAAATGTTATCCTAGACATGCATGCATGCTAAATTATGATAGTCGATGAGATATGTTATTATTCAGTTGAGTACAAAAAACAGAAATAAGTTTAAAATAACTAATGAGTTCAAATCCATTTCAGTTCATATAATTTGGGCACTTGAACTTATATGTATTTGTATGAATATGACAGGATTTAACATCAAGTATTTATATGAACTGAAATGAATGCCCAAATTAAAGTTATTGAAATGAAACCCACAGGAGCAAAACATACATTAACAACTTTGCACATTAACAAAGCTAATCAAAACATACATGGTTTTGAGGCTAAAGCAAATGCTTTAGCTTTTCATTTCAGTTCATCAAATGCCCAGATTTCAGTTCATCAAGTATTTATATGAATCTGGGCATTTGCTTTAGCTTTTCATTTCAGTTCATCAAATGCTAAAGCAAATGCCCATCAATACAGGTGCACATTAACTTTTCATTTCAGTTCATTTGAACTCATTCCATTTGCACTAGATTCAAATGCCCAAATTAAAGTTATTGAAATTTCATCAAGTATTTATATGAATATGACAGGATACATATGAGTTCAAATAGATATGAGTTCAATCTGACATTTAACATCAAGTATTTATATGAAGCTTGAATTTATATGGAATGAATTTCTTTAGCATTTGATGAGCCCAGATTCAAATACATCAAATCTGTATTTAGCAATTTGTATTTCAACTGGAATAACTAAGCATTTGATGGAATGAATTTGATAACACACTGTGAGGCTTGAATTTATATGGAATGAATTTCTTTAGCATTTGAATCTGTATTTAGCAATTTGTATTTGAACTTGAATGAATTTGCTTTAGCAATTTGTATTTGAACTTATATGTTTTTATGAGCCTAGATTCAAATGCCCAAATTAAAGTTAACTCAAGCACATCCATTCCAGATTCAACTCATATGTATTGAATTTGATAACACACTGTGAGGCTTGAATTTATATGGAATGAATTTCTGTAGCATTTGATGAGCCCAGATTCAAATACATCAAATCTGCATTTAGCAATTTGTATTTGAACTGGAATGAATCTGCTTTAGCAATTTGTATTTGAACTCATATGTATTTGATGAGCCCAGATTCAATTGCCCAAATTAAAGTTATTGAAATTTCATCAAGTATTTATATGAATATGACAGGATACATATGAGTTCAAATACATATGAGTTCAATCTGACATTTAACATCAAGTATTTATCCCTCCTTGTGAATATGACAGGATACAAAATCTGACAGAACTGGATAAACATGAACTCATCTGACATTCAAGATCGATTTCATGTTATCAAATTAACTTGAAATGAGCTTGACTGTTTGAGTTCATGGTATCAAATACTCAAAAATGTAATTGAGCTTGACTGACATGAACTTAAAAATCTGTCAGATTAAATCAAAAATCTGTCAGATAATATGAACTCAAAAATGAGCTTGACTGACATGAACTGGATGAACATGAACTGGATGACCATGAACATGTATCCCTCCTTGTGAATTTTGAAAGAGAAAATCAACATTCTGAATCTTTAATAATATTTTTTAACTTAGTCAAGTTTGATGCAGGTGTGCGACTACGTGAAGTGCTATAAGTGTCATTGGGTGGTTCCCCAAAATGCAATTTGAGTTTGCCACCTTGCCACATCTTTAATTTATGGCCATCAAAATATTCAGATATGGAATTATGCATGTCTTCTTTAAAAGATATTATGCTAGCCAAATTAATCGAGAAGCCATCTTATGCTTAATTTAATGATGATGAACACTTAGATAGACAAATTATCGAAGAAACCAAATATCATGTCATACACAAATCAGTAAGCAAATTTGCATACTTTTTTAAATGATTTTACAACATGCAATGGCATAAATAACTTGGAATAAATCAGCAATATATAATGTGATAGTTTTTATCATATGCACTATAAATAAACCCACTTTTATGTGGTTTAAATTGTAAAACCGGCTAAAGAATTTTCGTAGCTAAGCACTATTAGTTTGATGAAAAATTTAATCAATTGATTGATCAAATCTTAGTACAGGACCAAACCAATTTTTGACGCTGGGAAGAAAATGAATCTAGTTATATTTAAGTCCAAAACGTAACCGACAAAGAAAATATAGTCAGTTTATTTTGGAAGAGTACTACTGGAAAGGTCAAAACGGATCGATTAGACTACCAATCAATTGCTGTTCCAATTTATTTCCAATCTATATAACATAATGCACTATGTAGTAGCTATTAGTTCAAAGTAGCACATTGTTGTTAATTGTATCAAACAAAAATTGAGAAGATAAATTGTGCTAATGGAACCAACGTCGAGACAATCAAAAGGAAGCTTTGTAATGGATACAAACTTTAAATTCTTTAAATGATTCTTAAAATAATTTTCATTATGGAAGTGGAATTCTAATCAATATGATGTACTCCCTTATCCAATTTCAAACATACTAATTGGAAGTGGAATTTTATTAAATATGACCTACTGGAAATATGCCTAATGGAAATTCAACAAACATGTGGTGTGCACCTTCATTTCGTGACTGACAGTAGCCATAAGGATATGGATCTGGCCATCAGCCTTCAGTTGCCATCACCTCCTTTGACCCTCACTTCACCACTCAAGCATCCAATGACACTCGACGAAGAAACAACCCATACAATCATTGGTCAAAGAAGCAAATTTACTGAATTAGGAATTTTTGGGTCAAATTAAATATGTCATTAAAAACATTGCATGTTCTTTTCTTTGCAAAATGCTCTTTTCTTTGCTCAACATATTCATGTGAGAGAAATCCACCAGAAAAACAACAAAAACATAAAAATATCTAACTTTAAACTATAAATAGCAAAACAATGCAAAAAACCAACAAAAATTACAATGAAGTAAGCATTACCCACTTCGATTAAAGCACCAAAAATTGATTTGCCATGCAGCAACAATAACAGTATGCAATCTGAAGGCAATCTGATGGTTGTCATCTGATGGTTGGGGTGAACCTGATCAGATTTGAATCGCAATCAGAAACTCCTGATCGCAGTCGACTGAAGAAAGAAGTCAGAATCTAACTTACCTTAAGGAAGATGTCGACGGCGCAATACATCCGATCTTATTCACGTGGGCCATTGCATCTCCATTCCTTCAATAATGTCAGAATCTAAATTTCCCAAAAATTACACACCGATATTATTCACATTAGCTAGAGATTTCGACGAATACCTTGCGGGATTGGATCTGAGGCATGTGGGCGAGGAGGAGTCTTCGATTCATTCAACAATCAGTCTACTAATTAGATCAAATACACGAACCTTAGATGAAGTGCGAGATAATGGTTGCTCTTGCTCTTGAGCATGGACACTATTTTTGGCTGAGCTCTTCGATTCTGGTGGAGAAGAGCAGCGCTTCGTAGCACGCTCGAAAACAGAGAGTTTGGATGCCAAGGGGGACATCGTTGTTTGCAAGCCGAGAGTTTGCAAGCTGAGACTCTGTAAGAGAGCGAGACACGGATAGAGAGAGAGAGAGAGAGAGAGAGAGAGAGAGAGAGAGAGAGAGAGAGAGAGAGAGAGACGGAGAGAGAGATTTATATTCCCCCAGACCAAGCTTTCCCCCAAAATTTTGTTTTCAAAAATTTTGTTTTCAAAAAATTTGGTGGGAGAGAGAGATATAACTGGATAAATAGCTTTCCCCCCAACTTTTTAATTTCCCCAAAGTTTCCCCCCCAACGTTTTTGGGCAGCTGAAGTCATCCACCAAAAGTTTTGTTTCAACATTCAAATTCAAATTGAAATTTTCAAACACCCCCAAGTTTCCCCCCAAAGTTTGTCCTAGTCATCAACTTTATCCCTTATGCAATTTCTCTTATCTAATTTCTCATATCTTATCCAATTTCTCTTAGCTTATCCCAATTCTCTTAACAACCCCCTCATATATACCCAATTTCTCATCTCTTATATAAAAAATTTTATCCAATAACCCATGATAACATCCCTGTTTTATAATATAGATGTACATATATACATATATACATATATACACATATATTATTATGTATATACATATATACACATATACGTATATACGTATATATACACATCTATACGTATATACGTATATATACACATATATACGTATATATATACATATATATATATACACATATATACGCGTATATATATATATATATATACACATATATACGCGTATATATATATATATATATATATATATATATATATAGATACGCGTATATATATATACGCGTATATATATATATACGCGTATATATATATATATACGCGTATATATATATATATATAACGACGATTAGGGCTCCCGAATCCGGCGGCCCATCTGCTAGCGGCGGCGGCACAACTGCTGGTAGCTCAGCAAGCAATGGATCTGCATTACACGTGGGGGAAAGAGGAGATGTGGATAATGGTGATGGTCGTAAGGGGGTAGGTACGAAGGATGTGGAACCTCCCCTTTCATCTACTTATAGAAACATATCGAAGATGGGTCCTGGTGGCGATTTAGACAAAAAAGGTGATGTGGAGGAAGGTCGTTGGTAGCTTGTTAGGAGGAAGGGGCTTGGTAGGAATGACGTTCGACCGGTCAATTTCAGGGAAGGATTTCGGGCTGATCACGCAAGGCATTCGGGAAGGTTTGCTGATCAATCACGAGCTGGATCAAATCATTCAAGATCTGGCCTTTCCAAGGTGTCAAAACTTAATCATTCAAGAGAAAAAACTGGAGCTACAGCACAAGTGCTCGATAAAATGCCTCAGAGACCAAATGTTCCAATTGTTATTAATTCGGCAGCAGCAAAGCTTACATGGTCAGACATCTGCTCGAATAGACGCACCTACAGTGAATCAGTGAGTATGTCTTGGGTGCAGCCAAAAATACGGGATGATGGAACCAGTGTTGCTCGGGTACCCAATGCGCTTTTGGAGAAGGGAGGAGAACGGTGGCAATTCACCTTGGTTGGCTATGTCCTAGGAGATATCCCATATTTTGGACAGATTCAGGCATGGACGGAGCGACTGTGGAAGCCAAGGAAGAGGGTCCAAATTTATAGCAAGGATAATGGCTTCTTCTACTTTCGATTTGAGGCTAAGGAAGATTGTGAGAGGATTCTCCATGGGGGGCCATGGCTGTTTGATGGTCGCCTTGTAGTTCTAAATTTGTGGAGTCCCACGCTACGTCATGACCGTGACATATTAACATCAGTGCCAGTGTGGGTTCAACTACATGGGGTACCTCTAAATATGTGGAACTTGCCTGTTCTAAACATACTTACATATGTTATAGGTACACCACTATGCCTGGATAGAGCAACGACAAGACTTCAAAGAATTACCTACGCAAGATGTTTGGTAGAGGTGGATGCTAAGGCTGCTCTTCCTAGATTTGTGGAGGTTGAACTAGAAGATGGGTCCATGTTGAAAATTGATGTTAAATACGAAGGTGAACCACCACGGTGCAGTCATTGTGTTTGTTTTGGGCACTCAGATGCCCAGTGCCCACTGCAGGAAAAGCAACCTATTTTATCCACCAAGGGGAAATCAGCATGTTGCAGGATAAAGCAGTTCACTCTTCTTTACTCTCAGGTACATTAGAACATGGTCAGAGTTCCAATTCTGTGGGTCCTCTATGTTCAGGGCCAGAAATTGTTTCTGAAGTTCAAAATAACAAAGCGGGCAATAATCCAAATACTCCTCAGGATGTTGCTAGCTGTGAGGGCCAGGCGGGTAACTCTTCCAGCTTCTTGAAGTTCCGTAAATTAGTAGACTGTCTAAGGATTCTGCAGTTCTTTATATCAAATCCATCTTGTGAGCAAATTACACATGAGGTTATAACAAAAGCAGCCATAGCCATGAATTATATTGTGCATGTCGACTCAGCTTGTGATCAACCAGCTAAAGGATATGAGGCTACAATTCCTACTGAGGTTAGTATTATAACAGAAGATAATATAATCTCTGATGTCAGGAATTCTGGCAATTCACCATGTCTGTCAGGATCAGATGAATCTGATACCTCGGAGAATGAAGTTACGGATCTGCCTATGGAGCCAACATTTGAAAATCCTGATTGGGAAGTAGAACGTCAGGAGCTTCTTGCGAAATCAGCTTCAGCTAAACCAAAGCGGCAAGCTGCTTTAAATTTAGGCACTGGAACTCGAAAGAGTGTCAGGATCAGGGGGGAGCCTATTGCGGCAACCACAACCAAATGCTCAATGACTGTGCTAATATGGAATGCTAGAGGTCTCAATAATGCGGTTAGGTGTCGGGACCTCAAAGATATAATAAAGAAGCTCAAGCCATCAGCTATTGTCCTGCTAGAGACAAAACTAAAGGCCGAAAGTATCAGCTCTAAATCTATTTTCCATAAGTCATGGACCTTAGTTGATAATTTTAAGGAGCACAAGGGCGGGCGGATTCTAATGGGGTTTGATCCGCAAGTATGGCAGGTAAATGTTAGGTCCATATCAAAACAACATATTACTGTGAATTGCACCAATGTGGGTGGCTTTCAATGCTATGTTACTGGTGTTTATGGGTGTAATTCTGCTTTGGAAAGGAGAGAGTTGTGGAAACATCTGGTATGTGATGCTAGCCAGCTTAAAGATGTAGCATGGATGGTCGGAGGTGACTTTAATTGTGTTCTGTTAGCTAAAGACAAGATTGGTGGGCGTAGGCTGGATGATAGTATGATGCATGACTTCAGCACCTGTGTTACGGACTGTCGGTTACAGTGCATCAAGACCGTTGGAACTCGACTAAGCTGGTGTAATCAACGTGTGGGCAAGGGGCGTATTGCGGCACAATTGGATCGGGTTCTTTGCAATGGCACCTGGGTGGACTTGCTTCCTGATTCTTTTGTATCTTATTTGGATCCCCATTCAAGTGACCACTCCCCTATGCTATTTAGTCTCCACCCCCAGGTACATTCTGATCCGAAACCCTATAAATTCTTTAATCATTGGGTAAGTTTGCCTGGATTTCATGATCTCTTGGAAGCTACTTGGAATCAATCTCTTGAAGGAACACGTATGTTCTGTCTGGCATATAAACTAAAGCTATTAAAGTATAAATTGCGCTCTTGGCATCAAGCGCAACAAGTTTCTGACCAAATCCATGGGTGCCGTTCTATGCTTGAGGCTGTTAGAAAACAAAATGAAGTTCATTATGATTGGGATCTGCAAAAAAGAGAGCATGATTTATCTAAGGAGCTGGCTAAGCTATTGGGCCTTGAAGAGGAAATGTATAGACAGAAAAGCAGACAAGATTGGCTTAAGCTGGGGGACAGAAATACTCAGTTTTCTACACTTCTATGCGTGCTCGGCAGTGCCATAATAATTTGCTACATTTGGTGGATGTACATGGGGTACAAAGCAAATCATATGATGAGCTTAAAATGGAGGCTGTTAAATACTATGAGGATTTGTACTCCCAATCCCATTATTGGAGAATCTTCCCAAAAATTGTGCCTAAAAGGAAGATCAAACTTGAAACAGCAAGATGGTTAGAAAGACGGGTATCTGCAGAGGAGATCAAAGAGGCGGTGTTTCAAATTGATGCTTCTAAAGCCCCTGGGCCAGATGGGTTTAATGGGTTTTTCTACCAACATAACTGGAATATTGTTGCTAAGGATGTTATTGGTGCTGTGCAATCCTTCTTCTACTCTGTTAAGCTTCTTCGTCAGGTGAATCACACATTCTTGACTCTGGTTCCAAAAAATTCAAATGCTTCTAACTTGGGAGATTACAGACCGATAGCCTGCTGTAATGTTATTTATAAAATAATCAGCAAAACCATATGCAACAGGCTGAAAAGGGTTATCCATGATTTAGTCTCCCCTAACCAGGCGGCTTTCTTCCAGGACAGATTGATATCTGATTGTGCTCTCCTTGCGCATGAACAGATCCGAGATTTTAGCAATCCCATGGGAGCAAGGGCTTGCATAAAACTTGACCTTAGAAAGGCTTTTGACAGTGTAAATAGGGAGTTTGTCTATTACATCTTGCACCGGCTTGGGTTTGGTCACACATTCATTGGATGGATCAAGGAATGCATCTCATCGGTGACATACTCTGTGATGGTCAATGGTGCACATGCTGGGTACTTTGAAGGAAACAGAGGCCGAAGGCAAGGTGATCCCCTATCACCCTATTTATTTTTTATTGTAATGGAGGCATTCACACTCTTATTGGGAAACACACTCACTATGGGTAGTATCCAATCTATGAGACGGACGGGTTCTATCTCTCATCTCCTGTTTGCGGATGATTTGCTAGTTTTCTGTCGTGCTAACCACAAATCTTTCGAGGGCCTTACATCTCTTTTGGCAACATTCAAAAATCTCACATGTTTGGATATTAATTGGGAGAAGAGTTCTGCAATGTTTAGCAAGGGGACTAAAAATTCTGGAATACTCGCTGATTTTTTGGGAGATAAGCGTACAAATACTATCACCACCTATTTGGGTCTTCCCCTGTCTTCAAAATATCCTAAAGCTCAAATGTACAGCCGGCTGCTTGACAAATGTAGGAAGCGAATGGGAGGGTGGACCTCTTCTAAGTTATCCATTTCAGGGCGAATGGAGCTGGTACGAACGGTAATTTATGGTATGATTTCTTTCTGGTCCCAAGCCTACAAAATTCCATCTTCAATCCTCAGAACATTGACATCAATGTGTAGAAGGTTCATATGGGGAAATTCAAAAACTTGGGCCTGGAGTGACTCTTGCAGGCCTAAGGCAGAGGGGGGTGTTGGCCTGAGACTTCTTTCGGATCTAAATCTAGCTTCGGGAATTCGGCTAACATGGAGGATGTTGAAATCTAAGAGCCTGTGGGCTGAGTATATGCGGAAGCATTACAAGGACTCTGAGGCTTTCTATGAGGCCAAGGGTGCAGTGGTGCAATCGGGAACCTGGAAATTTCTCCTTCATTGCAGGTATGAGTCTCAGAAGCTAATATTGGGGAGAGTAAAAGATGGTCGTGACACTCTATTCTGGCGCGATAACTGGCTTCCCTGTGGGCCACTCAAAAACCTATTTGACATACCAATTGGGGCTAGCCAAAAACGTGTGCGAGATTATTGGGGAGGTGCGGACTGGATTGATGAGGCGGCCCTTCCACATATCAAAACACTCCTTCAACATGTTAAGCTAAACTCTGGTGCTGATTCATGGAAATGGAAGTTTGGGAAGGAACCAAAATTTATAGATATCTGGAACAATGTGAGAACTAAGGCTCCGCAGTTCCCCTTCTACAAACTGATTTGGTATAAGGATCATGTTCCGAAGATGGCTCTTACTCACCTTCGTGCTCTCAAAGGCAAGCTCCTCACCAAGGACCGGCTTGAAGACTGGGGCATCCAATGTTCAGTTGAGTGTGCGCTGTGCGAAGAAGACAGGCCGGAGACTATTAATCACGTCTTTTTCGAATGCAGGTATTCCCAATACATCTTACGGCGGGCCATGCTCAAACTAAATGCCGTCGGCCAGCAAACCGAGGGACTTAGCCTTACGGAAATCTGTGAGATTTTCCAGTCTAAATTCGGCAAACTTGATATGCTTGGCCGGCTGGCACGAACAGTCCTTGCATCAATTTTCTGGCACCTATGGAGAGAGCGCAAGAAACTCAGCAAGCCAAAAACGGCGTTGTTTGACGACATTTCATACTCTGTTAGAATTGTGCACCGATTGGAATCAGAGGCTCATGAAGAAGCAAGTCAAGACGCGAGGATGGCTTTGGAGAACTGGGAAGTAATTGATAATGGCTAGGCATTTGTTTGTTACCATAATTGGGATTCCAAGTCTGTGAAGTAATGATGTATTGTTGGGGTGTGGTCTTGGGGTTTGAAATTGATAGTTGGGAGTGACGACGCTTGTGTCCTCTCCTCTCCCTATTAATAACATCTCCCGTGAACCATCACCTTGTATTATTTTGTATCATATTTTAATAGAAACCAGCTTATCTTTCAAAAAAATATACGTATATATATATATATACATATATACATATATACGTATATATAAACATATATATATATACATATATATATATATGTACATATATATATATATTTTAGAAAAGTTAGCGTGATTTTATTTAGATATGTATGTATTTACAGACTATCCTATTATGGTGGGAGGAAATCCTAAGGGGAGGATAGGGCACAAGCGCCGTCACTCCCCACTAAAAGATCCCCCACCATTCTAGAACAGTAAAAGTACAATGCGCAAAAGGAGAAAGTAGCAAACAATGAGCTCAACCATTATCACTAATTTCCCAGTTAGCAAAGACTGCAGCCTCTTCCTCTGTAGTTGGATCTTGGTCATGCATGGCCACTCGAATAGCTGCAGCAATTTCTTCAAATAGGGTGGTTTTACATCTCTTTCCATCATCAAAAATCCTTCTGTTTCTTTCCCGCCAGATATGCCAAACCATTGCTGCAAGGCTGGTTTTATATAGCAGACTAAGACTGCTCTTCCCCCCAAATTTGGCCAGTATAAATTTTCCAACCTCAGCGAGTGAAGGAGATATCCTGTCTCTAACTTTAAGCTTCAGAAAACTCCGTTGTAATATGTAATTAGAGAAGTTGCACTCAAAAAATAAGTGGTCTATTCTTTCCTCCTTGTCATCGTCGCATAAGACACAGGTTGTCACCGCATTTGTATTCCATCTCGCAATCTTGTCCGTGGTCAACAATTTATGCTTAAGAGCTCTGAGGAGAGTTAGCGACATATTCGGAATATGTTTGGCATACCAGATTAATTTATAGAGAGGGAATAGCGTACCCTTATTACGAACCCCTTCCCAAGCCTGCTTGAAGGAAAATGAATCTCCTGGCATCCATTTCCAGCCGTCAGCTCCCAGGCGCAGGTGGATGTTGCACAACAAGTCTAAGGTCGGTTCAGCACTCCGGCCGCTATTTGTCCAGTAATCCGAGACATAGCACTCTATTGCATTATTCGGCACATCAAATTGATGAAATAGCGGGCCTCCTTCCAACCAATTATCAAGCCAGAACTTCGTTGCTCTTCCATCCCGCACAGTCCTCCTGATGAGGGATTAAGCCGCAGTCCTACCTTTGAGCATCCTCTTCCAGCTGCCGGATTGAACAGCATTGATTCCAGCCACAAAAAATCCCCATGTGACCCCATACTTCCTTCGCATATGCTTTGCCCAGATAGTCTCCGTAGTAAGGTATCTCTAGGTGAGGCAGATGCCTGAAGCCGTATTTAGCTCATCCAACTTCCTAATCCTCACCCCTCCTTCAGATTTTGGCTTACAAATATCCTCCAAGCCCAAGCTCTAGACTTTCCCATAATGAATCTCCTACAGATTGCAGTGATATTTCTCAAAACAGTAAGTGGGAAATGATACACTTGCATCCAGAAAGCCACCATGCCGAATATTACCGACTTCACTAGTTATATTCTTCCAGCAATAGATAGTTTTGAAGTTGTCCAGCCACCCATCCTCATTTTGCATTTATCCACCAACTTCTTAAAATTAGGGGTAGTAGGGTATTTTATTGAAAGTGGCAATCCAAGGTAAGTTGTGACAGTACTCGCATTTTTAATGCCAAGGTAATTCGCTAGATCTCCTTTATTCTTTGTACCCTTACTGAAGAACCCTGCACTCTTTTCCCAGTTTACATGGAGCCTAGTGTAATTGGAAAACTCTGCTAGTAGATTTCTGATACCCAAAAAGGAAGTAGTATTCGCCCTGCAAAAAACTAGGAGATCGTCTGCAAATAGAAGGTGAGAGATAGACCCGGATCTGCTCATCGTTTGGATCGTACCAGAGATTATGGCTTTATCAACAAGTATAGAGAAGGTATCCATAATGATAACAAAGAGGTATGGGGATAGGGGTCACCTTGGCGGAGTCCCCTATTGCTTCCAAAATATCCGCAAGGAGTCCCGTTTACCATAACAGAGAAAGTAGGAGTTGTGATGCATTCTCTGACCCAGGCAATGAACTTGGTTGGGAATGGTAGCTGCTGCATAAAGTATAAAATGAACTCCTGGTTCACACTGTCAAAAGCCTTTATCAAATCCAGCTTTAGACATGATCTACTTCCCATAGGGTTATTGAAGTCTCTTATCTGTTCATGGGCTAAGAGAGTGCAATCCGATAGTAGTCTCCCTTTTAGGAAAGCGGCTTGGTTTGGAGAGATCAACTCATTTATCACCACCTTAAGCCTGTTGCAAAGTATTTTACTTATAAACTTATAGAGGACATTACAACAGGCAATAGGCCTATAATCACCCAGCTTCGAAGCATTGGAATTCTTTGGGACAAGAGTAAGGAAGGTGTGGTTTACTTGTCTAAGGAGTGCACCAGAACTGAAGAATGATTTTATTGCCGTAGTGACCTCATCCCCAATTAGATCCCAATTTTGTTGGAAAAAGTATCCATTGTAACCATCAGGACCAGGCGCCTTGTCAGGCCCGATCTGGAATACAGCAGCTTTTATTTCTTCACTAGAGACCCTTCTGCTAAGCCAGGTACCCGACTCACATGTCAAGATGCGTTTAAGGGCAAGCATCGGGAAGGACTTCATGTAATCGCTTTGGTTATATAACTCCTTAAAAAACAATGGAGCCTCCACCTTTATGTCATCAAAAACCCTGTTACAATTCCCATATGCGTCAACAAGATGGCTCAGATTATTTCGGTTAGTTCTAACCTTCATCACCGTGTAAAAGAATTTGGTATTCCTGTCACCAAGGGAGATCCAGTTGTGGCGACTTTTTTGCCTATACATATCCTCCTCATTATTCATTGCACGGAAAAGCTCAGATGTGGCACAAGATTCCAAGCAATGTAGGTCGATATCATAGTGAATAGCCGGGTTCCTCCTGATATCTTCCAACCTACTTCTACACTTTTCAACCAACTTGTCAGCTCTAATCACATTAGACCAGCTCCTAAGATAGTGCTTCAGAATACCCTGTTTTTTGACAAGCCGATACCTGGGTGTGCCCTCAACTGTGTCCGCCCAATTTGCACTTATAGTTTCCTTGAACCCTGGACATGAGGACCAATAATTATAGAATTTAAATGGCTTAGCAGCGGTTGGTACCTGATTATGTAGATGAAATAGCATAGGTGAGTGATCGCTCGTAAGAGGGTCCAGATACTCCACATATGATTCCGGAAGCTTACAGGTCCACACAGAGTTAATGAAAACTCTGTCGAGCTGCGCTACAATGTGACTCGCCCCCTCGCGATTGTTGCACCAACTCATCCTGTTCCCCTTACTTTTTAGTTCCTGAAGCTCGCACGCATTGATGCCATCATAATAATCGCGTAGCCAAATATCATCCAGTCTCCTTCCTCCAAGTTTATCACGGCCATATAGTACACAGTTCTAGTCTCCACATACAACCCAAGGATTATTTCCTACCAGTCTGCAGTCATTTTGAAGGCATCGCCATATATCTTTCCTCTCTCCCATGGAATTACTAGCATAGATTCCAGTGACAACACATGAGAATCCCCCTCTGTTATTGCAGTTTACAGTAATATGTTGGGCCGAAATGGTCAAAGGGACGGCTGACCATATAGTTGGATCAAACCCCATTAGTATGCGCCCACCAGGGGCCTTATCGAAGTTGTTTATACAGACCCATTCCTTAGGAAAAATAAGTTCAGTATCCTTCAAAGATTTGAGTTTCGTTTCTACAAGTATGAAGGCTGAAGGCCTCAGTTTCTCCAGACTGTCCCGTAAATCTCTCCTTCGCAAAGAGTTATTCATACCTCTGGTGTTCCAAAAGTATACAGTCATTGATCAACATTGCTTTTACGGCCGAGCCCGCACTCCTGCAAATGAGAGCTCTTCCTGGAGGAGGCCACAGGTTGGGTTTCAGACTTCTTCTTGGCCGGCCTAGCAGCAGCTGCAAGCCGTTCTTTTTCAATGTCCCATTTTGGGTTGTCCATCGCAATCTCCTCTGGCACCCGGTCTATATCTGGAGATCCTTCCTTGCAAATCAAGGAGGGGAGTGGCCGTAGTTCCTTGCAAGTAGAATGTTTCCCAGATAACTCCCCTGGAACAGATACATAATCCTTATCAGATACATCCCCTGTATGATCAGGTCCTACATTGATAACCCCTCCTTTGTGCGCTGCAGGAAGAGTTCCTCCCCCCTTTGCCAAAGTATCCGCCATCTCCACAGGTGCCTGAGGAGTCATGTTGGCCATCTCCTCAGGTTGACTTTCAGCAATGGGCATCTCCTTGTTAGGCCCGCTTCCCAAACAGTCGTTGGACTCTCCATCCACTTCACAGGGGTCAGCAGTGGCATGTTGAGCCGTAACATGACTAGCCGTCTCTATTGCCTTCTTACATCCGGACTTATCATTTGGAGCATCACCAGAATTGTTAGCACTACTTCCTCCAGATGCATTCTCCATGTCCACACAATCCTCTGTGTTGCCATCATTTTGGAGTGAAGGGGGCTCACCCTTATTAGGGCACTGGGCGTCTGAATGACCAAAGCAGACGCATTTCAAGCAACATGGGGGTTCACCTTCTATTTTCACATCAACTGAGATAGTAGGCACGTCTTCAGTTCCAACAAGCACAACTTTAGGTGTAGTTTCCTTAGCATTAATTTCCTCCAGACATCTTGCAAACGATAGGCGTTCCTTTTTGGCAGTTAGCCTATCCAAGCATATTGGCTTCCCTATCACAGAAGCAATGCAATTTAAGATTTCTAGAGTCCACATACCCAGGGGCACCCCGTGGAGCTGGACCCAGACAGGGACAGAGGAGAGGATGTCTCTCTCTCCAGCTTGAGGCCTGAGCTCCAGCGCTGTAGAACAACAAGTCGGCCATCAAACATCCAGGGTCCACCATGCAAGATCTTCTGACACTCCCCTTCGTCTTCAAATTTGAAGCAAAAGAACCCATTCTCGCGGATATACACTTTAACCCCCTTCTTTAAATTCCAGAGTCTTTCCACCCATGCACAAATCTGGCCATAGAAGGGCACATCACCTAGCACATAGCCCACCAAGGTAGACTTCCATTGCTCAGCCCCTCTATCCAAGGCGGATTTCGCAATCATCGCCATAACAGTTCCATCCTCTTTGGCAACATGGGCCACATAGGACATCCCCATATCAGTATCATATTTCCTGATGTTAGAGCACACATCAACCCAAGATTGCCTCGCCACATTCGTAAATGAAATGTCAACAGGAGGTCTAAGCGGCATTCTGTCGAACATCTTAGGAGCAGCATTATGTAGACGAGAAAGAAAGGGCACATGACCATTTCCTCTTGGATTCCGAGAGACATTCCTGTGAAAAGGACCCTTAGGTCTAAATGCCCCAGAGACGAGCTTCCCGGTGCCACCCATTCGCAATCCCGTTCCCATCTTCTTCTAGCGATTAACAACCGACCAGCCACCGTTTCCAACATCAGAAGCTTGCTCACTTGATCCCTGACCAGCCTCGAAGGAGATTGCCTTATGAGCAACCCTTCCTCGATCGTCTGCAATGGTTCACCGACTTCCCCCAGGATCGTCCAAGGTCGCCCTACCACAGATCTCGGAAGTCATTTTATATCACACATATGTACATATACATACATATATATATATATATATATATATATATATATATATGGTAAAATGCGCCTGAGCTCGTGCTCAGATGGGATTCCTGCGCTCGACCCCTCCTGACCGTCCGATCCGATCCCCCGGCTGTTGTTAAAAGCGGAACATGAGGAACTTTTGGTGCAATTACCAACGCGCCCTTACGCGCCCGGAACTTTTGGTGCAATTACCATCCCGCCCTTATAGCCCCTATGAAAGCAACTTTTTAGAACTATTGGTGCAATTACCATCCCGCCCTTTATATCCTTTTCAAAGAAATAGTATACACTATACGGCACCGTTGTGCGCGTCGACCCAGAACGGAGTATATTACTCCCCGCGAACAACGCGCTACAGCCTACGCGTCGTGCGCGGCGTGGGCTTAAAACGCACAAGTGTTGAGAAGTTACCAACCGTGCGCACGACGGGCAAAATTACCCCCGTCGTGCGCTAGGGGGAAAACGCAACGTGTAAATAAATTTCCATCCGTGTGCACGACGGGAAAAATTAACCCCGTCGTCCGCGGGGGTTAAAACGCACAAGTGTCGAGCAATTTCCATCCGCGCGCACGACGGGCAAAATTACCCCCGTCGTGCGCGTGGGTTAAAACGCCTAGTGTGCAGCAATTTCCATCCGAGCACACGACGAGCAAAATTAACCCCATCGTGCGCGGGGGTTAAAACGCCTACTGTGTGAAGCAATTCACATCCGCGTGCACGACGGGCAAAAATAACGTCGTCGTGCGCGGATGCCGCGGGGCATAAAACGCACAAGTGTCGAGCAATTTCCATCCGCGCGCACGACGGGCAAAATTACCCCCGTCGTGCACGTGGGTTAAAACGCCTACTGTGGAGCAATTTCCATCCGAGCGCACGACGGACAAAATTAACCCCGTCGTCCGTGGGGGTTAAAACGCACAAGTGTGCTGCAATATCCATCCGCGCGCACGACGGGCAAAAATAACCTCGTCGTGCGCGTCGTCCGCGGGGCATAAAACGCACAAGTGTCGAGCAATTTCCATCCGCGCGCACGACGGGCAAAATTACCCCCGTCGTGCGCGTGGGTTAAAACGCCTAGTGTGGAGCAATTTCCATCCGAGCGCACGACGGACAAAATTAACCCCGTCGTCTGTGGGGGTTAAAACGCACAAGTGTGCATCAATTTCCATCCGCACCCACAACGGGCAAAATTAACCCCGTCGTGCGCGTCGTGTGCGGGCAAACACACAAGTGTGGAGCAATTTACAGCCGTGCGCACGACGGGCCAAATTACCCCCGTCGTGCGCGAGGGGGAAAACGCAATGTGTAAAGAAATTTCCATCCGCGCGCACGACGGGCAAACTTACCCCATCGTGCGCGGGGCTTAAAACAGACAAGTGTGGAGCAATTTCCATCCGGTCGCACGACGGGCAAAATTAACCCCGTCGTCTGCGGGGGTTAAAACGCCTAGTGTGAAGCAATTCACATCCGCGCACACGACGGGCAAAAATAACCCCGTCGTGCACGTCGTCCGCGGGGCTTAAAACTCACAAGTGTCGAGCAATTTCCATCCGCGCGCACGATGGGCAAAATTACCCCCGTCGTGCGCGTTGTCCGCGGGGCTTAAAACGCACAAGTGTAGAGCATTTTCCAGCCGTGCGCACGACGGGCAAAAATACGCCCCGTCGTCTACGGGGGTTAAAACTCCTAGTGTGAAGCAATTTCCATCTGCGTGAACGACGGGTAAACTTACCCCGTCGTGCGCGTCGGATAAAACGCATAGTGTGCATCAATTTCCATCCGAGCGCACGACAGGCAAAATTAACCCCGTCGTGCGCGGGGGTTAAAACTCCTAGTGTGAAGCAATTACCCCCGTCGTGGGCGTCGTGCGCGGGAAACGCACAACTGTGGAGCATTTACCAACCGTGCGCACGACAGGCAAAAATTACACCCGTCGTGCGCGAGGGGTAAAACGCAACGTGTAAACCAATTTCCATCCGCGCGCACGACGGGCAAAATTCCCCCGTCGTGCGCGGGGCTTAAAATGGACAAGTGTGGAGCAATTTCCATCCGGGCGCACGACGGTCAAAATTAACCCCGTCGTCCGTGGGGGTTAAAACGCCTAGTGTGAAGCAATTCACATCCGCGCGCACGACGGGAAAAAATAACCCCGTCGTGCGCGTCGTCCGCGGGGCTTAAAACACACAAGTGTCGAGCAATTTCCATCTGCGCGCACGACGGGCAAAATTACCCCCGTCGTGTGCGTGGTAAATAGCATGGCAGCTATTTACCAACAATGCGCACGACCGGCAAAAATTACCCTCATCGTGCGCGAGGGGTAAAACGCAACATGTTAAGCAATTTCCATCCGCGCGCACGACGGGCAAAATTACCCCCGTCGTGCGCGTGGGTTAAAATGCCTAGTGTGGAGCAATTTCCATCCGAGCGCACGACGGGCAAAATTAACCCCGTCGTCCGCGGGGGTTAAAACACACAAGTGGGAAGAAATTTTCATCCCCGAGCACGATGGCAAAATTAACCCCGTCGTGCGCGTTGTCCGCGGGGCTTAAAACGCACAAGTGTAGAGTATTTTCCAACCGCGCGCACGACGGGCAAAAATACGCCCCGTCGTGCACGTCGGTTAAAACGCCTAGTGTGAAGCAATTTCCATCTGCGCGAACGACGTGCAAACTTACCCCGTCGTGCGCGTCGGTTAAAACGCCTATTGTGCAGCAATTTCCATCCGAGCGCACAACGGGAAAAATTAACCCCGTCGTGCGCTGGGGTTAAAACGCCTAGTGTGAAGCAATTACCCCTGTCGTGGGCGTCGTGCGCAGGAAACGCACAAGTGTGGAGCATTTACCAACCGTGCGCACGACAGGCAAAAATTACCCTCGTAGTGCGCGAGGGGTAAAACGCAACGTGTAAACCAATTTCCATCCGCGCGCAAGACGGGCAAAATTCCCCTGTCGTGCGCGGGGCTTAAAACGGACAAGTGTGGAGCAATTTCCATCCGGGCGCACGACGGGCAAAATTAACCCCGTCGTCCGCGGGGGTTAAAACGACTAGTGTGAAGCAATTCACATCCGCGCGCACGACGGGTAAAAATAACCCCGTCGTGCGCGTCGTCCGCGGGGCTTAAAACGCACAAGTGTCGAGCAATTTCCATCCGTGCGCATGATGGGCAAAATTACCCCCGTCGTGCGTGTGGGTTAAAACGCCTAGTGTGGAGCAATTTCCATCCGAGCGCACGACGGACAAAATTAACCCCGTCGTCCGTGGGGGCTAAAACGCACAAGTGTGCAGCAATTTCCATCCGCGCGCATGACGAACAAAATTAACCCCGTCGTGCGCGTCGTGTGTAGGAAAACGCACAAGTGTGGAGCAATTTACAGCCGTGCGCGCGACGGGCAAAATTACCCCGTCGTGCGCGAGGGGGAAAACGCAATGTGTAAAGCAATTTCCATCCGCGCGCACGACGGGCAAACTTACCCCATCGTGCTTGTGGGTTAAAACGCCTAGTGTGCAGCAATGTCCATCCGAGCGCATAACAGGCAAAAATTAACCTCGTCGTCCGCGGGGGTTAAAATGCACAAGTGTGAAACAATTTCCTGTCGCTCGCACGACATGCAAAATTACCCCCATCGTGCGCGTGGGTTAAAACGCCTAGTGTGGAGCAATTTCCATCCGAGCGCACGACGTGTAAAATTAACCCCGTCATCCGCGGGGGTTAAAACGCACAAGTGTGCAGCAATTTCCTTCTGCGCGCACGACGGGCAAAATTAACCCCGTCGTGCGTGTCGTGTGTAGACAAACGCACAAGTGTGGAGATATTTACAGCCGTGCACACGACGGGCAAAATTACCCCCGTCGTGCGCGAGGGGGAAAACGCAATGTGTAAAGCAATTTCCATCCGCGCGCACGACTTACCCCGTCGTGCGCGTTGGATAAAACGCCTAGTGTGCAGCAATTTCCATCCGAGCGCACGACGGGCAAAATTAACCCCGTCGTGCGCGGGGGTTAAAACGCCTAGTGTGAAGCAATTACCTCCGTCGTGGGCGTCGTGCGTGGGAAACGCACAAGTGTGGAGCATTTACCCACCGTGCGCACGACAGGTAAAAATTACCCCCGTCGTGCGCGAGGAGTAAAATGCAACGTGTAAAGCAATTTCCATCCCCGTCGTGCGCGTGGGTTAAGACGCCTAGTGTGTAGCTATTTCCATCCGAGCGCACGATGGGCAAAATTAACCCCATCGTGCGCGGGGGTTAAAACGCCTAGTGTGAAGCAATTCACAGCAACGCGAACGACGGGCAAAAATAACCGCGTCGTGCGCGTCGTCCGTGTGGCTTAAAACGCACAAATGTCGAGAAATTTCCATCCGCGCGCACGACGGGAAAATTACCCCCGTCGTGCGCGGGGGTTAAAACGCCTAGTGTGAAGTAATTACCCCCGTCGTGGGCGTCGTGCGTGGAAAACGCACAAGTGTGGAGCATTTACCAACCGTGCGCACGACAGGAAAAAATTACCCCCGTCATGCGGGAGGGGTAAAACGCAACGTGTACAGCAATTTCCATCCGCGTGCACGACGTGCAAAATTCCCCCGTCGGACGCGGGGCTTAAAACGTACAAGTGTGGAGCAATTTCCATCCGAGCGCATGACGGGCAAAATTAACCCCGTCGTCCGCGGGGGTTAAAACGCCTAGTGTAAAACAATTCACAGCAGCGCGCACGACGGCCAAAAATAACCGCGTCGTACGCGTCGTCCGCGGGGCTTAAAACGCACAAGTGTCGAGCAATTACCATCCACGCGCACGACGGGCAAAATTACCCCCGTCGTGCGCGGGGGTTAAAACGCCTAGTGTGAAGCAGTTACCCCCGTCGTGGGCGTCATGCACGGGAAACGCACAAGTGTGGAGCATTTACCAACCATGCGCACGACAGGCAAAAATTACCCTCATCGTGCGCGAGGGGTAAAACGCAACATGTTAAGCAATTTCCATCGGCGCGCACGACGGTCAAAATTACCCTCGTCGTGCGAGTCGTCCGTGGGGCTTAAAACGCACAAGTGTCGAGCAATTTCCATCCGCGCGCACGACGGGCAAAATTACCCCCGTCGTGCGCCTGTGTTAAAATGCCTAGTGTGGAGCAATTTCCATCCCAGCGCACGATGGACAAAATTAACCTCGTCGTCCGCGGGGGTTAAAACGCACAAGTGTGCAGTAATTTCCATAGGTGCGCACGACGGGAAAAATTAACCCCGTCGTGAGCGTCGTGTGCTAGCAAACGCACAAGTGTGGATCAATTTACAGCCGTGCGCACGACGGGCAAAATTACCCCTGTCGTGCGCGTGGGGGAAAACGCAATGTGTAAAGCAATTTCCATCCGCGCGAACGACGGGCAAACTTACCCCGTCGTGCACGTGGGTTAAAACGCCTAGTGTGCAGCAATGTCCATCCGAGCGCACGACGGGCAAAAATTAACCCCGTCGTCCGCGGGGGTTAAAACGCACAAGTGTGAAGCAATTTCCATCCGCGCGCACGACGGGAAAATTAAACCCGTCGTGCGCGTTTTTCGCGTGGCTTAAAACGCACAAGTGTAGAGCATTTTCCAGCCGCGCGCACGACGGGCAAAAATACGCCCCGTCGTGCACGGGGGTTAAAACGCCTAGTGTGCAGCAATGTCCATCCGAGCGCAGGACGGCAAAATTAACCCCGTCGTCCGCGGGGGTTAAAACACACAAGTGTGAAGCAATTTTCATCTGCGAGCACGACGTCAAAATTAACCCCGTCGTGTGCGTTGTCCGCGGTGCTTAAAACGCACAAGTGTAGAGCATTTTCCAGCCGCGCGCACGACGTGCAAAAATACGCCCCGTCGTGCACGGGGGTTAAAACGCCTAGTGTGAAGCAATTTCCATCTGCGCGTACGACATGCAAAATTTTCCCTAGTCGTGCGCGTCGTGCGCGGGGCTAAAACGTACAAGTGTGGAGCATTTTCCATTCGCGCGCACGACGGGCAAAATTACCCCCGTCGTGCGCGTCGTCCGCGGGGCTTAAAAAGCACAAGTGACAAGTGTGGTGAAATTTCCATACGAAGGTAGCAATATGGGTAAACATATCTTTTAATTTCTTACAACAAGTGATTATTTTGCACAAAACCTAACATCAATTTTATACCGAATTTTTTTCAATATCAACATTCTTGTTGTCCCTTTTTACTCTGTGACGTGCATTATAAATTGATTTGCATGGAAGGTTGGACTTTCAAAATCTCAGCCGGCCTCAGCGTGCTATTTTCCAAATCTCTCAATGATCCATCTCCATTCCCTGCTACTGCCCTTCATCGGAATTGTCCTTGACATAATTAGCAGCTTGATGGTTGTGCCTGCCCTTAACGACTGTTAACCTTCACTCATCACCGCCAACGCCGACGCCCACCATTACCACGCAATGAGAACAGACATTGACACTTCTTGTTTTTAACTGGCCTGTCGGTCGTTTTTTCCTTTCGGTGTCACCTGTAAACCCCGCTTCTTTCACATGCAAAGTAAACAGCAGGAATCCTATTGGAAGTTTTACATGCAAAGCGACAACATTCTTTGTGTCCCTTTTTAATCGGTGACGTGCATTATAAATTTATTTGCACGGAAGGTTGGATTTTCCTACATGACTTTCAAAATTTCAGCTGGCCTCAGCATGCTATTTGCGAGGTATTCCATTTGGTAAGTTCCGTATCTGCATGCATGTAAAATCACCAAATTTCTACATCATTTTCCACCCAATTGAATAAGAATCTCACCTACAGTGTATTTAAAAGTATATATTTACCAAATGGAATACCTGGAAAATCACTACTTTCAGACGCAAGAAAGGAAGAAAATGCAACCGTATCTTAGAAGGTCCGCTGACCGCTGAGATCTTCTGGGAAGATTTGAAGGTGCATTTTGGTTGCAAATGCTTCTTTATCCTAGAAGGTACGCTGACCGCTGAGATCTTCTGGGAAGATTTGAAGGTGCATTTTGGTTGCGAAGTTAGCCGGATTTCATTGGAGTCATTTTCTACCGCCATCCCATTCTCTTTACAGGCATCTACATCATGAAGGAAATGGTCCACATTGAAATAGCAGGAGTAACTTTCAATTTTATCTTCCATTTACCATGGTATATATCTACATCAAGCAGAACGAAGCAATGGTTAGAATTTTTCTGGTTAAACTAAGAAACAAAAATATTGTAAGAAAAATACGTAGAATACCGTGGCTATACGAGGAAGATCCGAGAAGCAGAATACTTAGCAAATGTAATTGAAACCGATGTGGCGCGACCTCGGTGGTAATCGCTGTTGCCGGTTGCTCCCGAAGGTTAACACAGCAGCCACTGGCCGCGTCAACACTTGGGTAGAGACTTTGGATTTTGCACAGTACAGCTACCCAGGAGAACGGGATGAAGCAAAGAAGAATTTTTGGAGGAAGCAATTTTTCCATGTATTTTCTTGAGGAAAGAAGAGGGATATAAATAGAGTTCAAAAAATAGATGTTATGAATTCAAACTGTCAAATATTAAACGAGTATTAAATTGGCTTTTAAATGCTGCAGTTATGAGGAATTTGACTGCCCATGGATGAGGATGAGACTATAGTTGATTTACTGTGAGTCATGGAAAGAACCCGTGAGTCTACAGTTATTGAGCTCGTGAATATACAGTATATACAGATGTTGCGGTGTGAGTACTTTTTGAGGGTAATCTCAAACACAAAGAGAAAATTTTGAGGGCGTTCACGGTCCATTTATAGTGAAATTGACCATTCAAATTGATGAGTATAAGTCCGTTATCCTACAGCGAGCCCTTCATTGCAAACATCTACGTAGACAATCATATGTATCAGTTTGTAAGAGCATAGGCTAATGAATCAGTTTGGGTCTGTATCAGAATGTACATCAATATAGTTGAATTCGATTGAATATGCCTTCAGCTTGAATAAGTATCAGATTTAATTTTAAAGTTTGCATGTAGTTTCTGAGTCAGAGTGAATAAGTATCCGGTTTAATCTACAATGTTTTCAGATTGAACAAGTATAATAAGACTTAAATCTAAAAGCTTGCATGTAGGCTTGATTGGGATTCAGAATAAGTATGATTAAATTTATTCCCGTGGTCGTGTTGAGAAAGTTTGTCATCGATGAAACATCAGCTTAACGCGCACAACGAGTAAATTCTGCTGGTTGTGCGCGTTAAACAATTGTTCATAAAATACCTTAGATGCTCAAAGCGAACAGCTGGCTCTGGCTGTGCTTGTTGTGCACTTTGCGCAATTAAAGTAACCATTATAAATATGATCAACGCGCACAACGTCCATAAATTAGTTGGTACTGGGCGTTGAGCAATTATGTAAGCGGCTATTAATTTTTCCAGCTCATGTCCCACCGACCGGTCAAACATTCTTGAGAAATGCACATGTCTGGTATCAATCAGCTGTAGATTTACAAACAGTCTTTTGTATATTCATGAGAACCCCTCAGTTTGTAAGAGCATAGGCTAATGAATCAGTTTGGATCTGTATCAATATGTATATCAATATATTTGAATGGCTGGGTCATTTTCAAAATGTCATCAATTTGAATATGTAAGAGTTTTAATCTAAAATTTTGCATGCAGTTTTTGAATTCAATTGAATATTTTTTCAAATTGAAATGGTATCAGATTTATTTTTAAAGTTTGCATGTAGTTTCTGAGTCAGAGTGAATAAGTATCCGGTTTAATCTACAATGTTTTCAGATTGAACAAGTATAAGAAGACTTAAATCTAAAAGTTTGGATGTAGGCGTGGTTGGGATTCAGATTAAGAATGATGAAATTAGGAATTTGATTGATTCACTGCGGTAGCGCGCATTGGGATTAAAATTATAGCAATTCACAAATATGCTCAAAGCGCAAAACGATCAAATTTATTCCTGTGGGGGCGTTGAGCAAATTTGTCATCGACGCAACTATAGAGCTTAACGCGCACAACGGGCATAATTCTGCATGTTGTGCGCTTTGCGCAATTTTGTTAGCCATAACAAATTTGCTGAACGTGCACACCGGCTCAAAGTGAACACCTGGCGATACTTGTTGTGCTCTTTGAGCAATTTTTTAAACCATTAAAAATTTGCTCATCGCGCACAACGGGCATAATTTTGTATATTCACGAGCACCCCTCAGTAGCTTGACGGGGTCTTCGATGTAGCCACACAGTAAATATGGTACTGCAGCATCACATCCGCATTGACCTATCTGCGTTACGTGCATTGAGCAATTCCCGTTTTCCATGCGTTTTGCGCGGTGATCAATTATAATAGTTTCTCTCTTCTGTATTATTTAGCCCGGGTTGCGTGTCGAATAAAATGTATTAAAAAATCTTAGTGGAGAGTAGTATTGTTGGGAGTAAGTTTCCTATTAGCATCAATGTTGATCAAGGCGAAAAATCGTTGAGTTTCATTGTTATGCGCGGAGAGTAATTAACCTATTTTGATCCAGATGCTAAAATAATTGGGATTACGCGATTTTCGCGTTGGTATTACGCGGTTTGCGCGTTGAGTAAATAATTGTTGATTCCCGAGATCCATTGCATTACTGTAGGATCAAGGACTTATTATACACTTCATTTTGATTGCTCCAATTCCCCTATAGCAACTCCAAACCAAATCTCTTAAAAAACCCCCTTCAAAATAGAATATCTTTAAAAGATGCTATTTTTGTGGATGGGCAACTCCAACCCACCATCTTCAAATCCTATTTTCTCTTTGTTTAAGCATTACTAATGAAAAATATTTATCATTATAATGGGTTAATCTAATACATTGTTTCTGCATGAAAGAAAACTATAAATAATATTATTCTTCAATGTTAATTTTTTTAATTTTTAAGTATTTAGTATTTCTTGTAATGTTGTAAATATTTTAAAATTTGCTCGAAAAATATCCAATATTGGTCTCAGGTAGTAGGTATAATTGAGATATTTCCATCGGTACTAAACTTATTAAATTTGGTCATATGATTTGTAAAATACATTTGTAATAAATAGCCGGTAATAAACGCAACGAAGGGCTGATATCAATTATCCGTTGTGCGCGTCGTGCGCGATGGTTAAAAGTCATAGTGTGAATCAATATCCATCCGATGTACACACACGGTCTCACATCTGAGGACTCCACATTACACACAAGGGCTTATAGTGGAACCAATTAACCCGCACGCACAACAGAAACAATTTGATTGTTTTTGTTGCGCTGGAAAATAAATAATTTTTCGAGTGTTTGACGGAGAGTAATTCAAGGCGCAAAACGATTCGGTATCCTTGTCGTGTGGGGAGAGTAATTTGCCTCTTTTTCAGCTGAGCCTAAAATACTTAGGATTACGCGTTTTTCTCGGTGGGATTACGCGTTGAGTAAATAAGATGTTCATTCCAGAGATCCTTATCATTACTGTAGGATAACTGACTTAATACTCATCAATTTGATCGGTCGTTTTTCACTATAAATGGACCGTGAATGCCGTGAATGCCCTGGAGAAGCGTATGAAATCGGAGGACTACAGGCTGATGCAGTCGCGTCCCGAATATGCTTCTCTCCCTGGTCTGCGAAGAGAAGAATGGCCCCCCAGGCCTTGGCGCCCTGGTTGGTTGCTCTGGGTCAATTAGGTTAGCGGTGCATGGCTACCGTCTCTCTGAGGCACAAGCACTCCCTTCTGTTCTTTTCGATCTCTTGGCTCGCAGCCAAATTGGCCAAATCTGACTGTGGATGAAGCAGATCATAATTGTCCCTTTCCTCCTGGGGATTTCCAATTTTGGCTGCGAGACAAGAGATCGAAAAGAACAGGAGGGAGTGCTTGTGCCTCAGAGGGACGGTAGCCATGCACCGCCAACCTATGAGACCCAGTGCAGACATCCAGGGCGCAAAGGCCAGGGGGGCCATTCATCTCTTCGCAGACCATGGATAGGAGCATATTCGGGAGGCGACAGCATCAGCTTGTAGTCCTCCGATTTCATATGCTTCTCCAGGGCATTCACGGTCCATTTAGTGTGAAATTGACCATTCAAATTGATGAGTATACTCCGTTATCCTACAGCGAGCTCTAATGCCTGACGCTTACGATAGAAATGGACGATGGAATTCAACCAGTTCTCTTTTCACGTAAAGCTAAATGGTTGATGTTGGAAACTTACGCAATGGTGGTAATAAACGTAACGAAGGGCTATCGTCCATTTATAAACATGCATGCCCGATGAATGCCTTCCATATGTGAGCATTTCACCTTCCACTCCTCGACTATACACTCCATATCCATCTCCTCTTTATAAACTCCATCCAAACCATTAAATCCTTCATCATTTCACTATACCTCGTCTATGACACACAAACACTCCCTCCTGTCCTTTCCGATCGCGAAGATAAAAAGCTCATTCTATTTGTTATGCAACCATTTGGTGTTGTTCGACGCCTCATGTGAATCGGAGTTCCTCGGTGTCTATGAAACGGCTACATACCCGACTGCAGGTTACACCGACGCATGCTATGTCTACACTCATATCCAGCCGATGATGGCAGAAAATCGGCAACGACAGTAATAAATGGAACGAAGATGGTCGCCCGATGAACTCGCAGAAGTTGACGGGGAAGCACGTAGATCACACCGACAATCACATGTTTCAGTTTGTAAGAGCATAGGCTAATGAATCAGTTTGGATATGTATCAGTATGTACATCAATATATTTGAATGGCTGTGTCATTTTCAAAATAACATTAACTAGAATATGTATGAGACTTAATTTAAACTTTAGCTAAACGTGCACAACGGGCATAATTCTGCTGGTTGTGTGCGTTTAAGTATGATGAAATTTGGACTGTGATTGATTCACTGCGCTGGTTCGAGGTGGAATTAAAATTATAGCATCTCACAAATATGTTCAAAGCGCAAAACGGTCAAATTTATTCCTGTGGGGGCGTTGAGCAAATTTGTCATGACTTTAGCTAAATGCGCACAACGGGCATAATTCTGCTGGTTGTGCGTGTTTAACAGTTTAAGTATGATGAAATTTGAAATTTGATTGATTAACTGCAGTGGCGCGCAGTGGGAGTAAAATTATAGCATCTCACAAATATGCTCAAAGCGCAAAACGGGCAAATTTATTCCCGTGGGGGGAGTTGAGCAAATTTGTCATCGACGCAACTTTTGCGTAACGCGCACAACCGGCACAATTCTGCATGTTGTGCGCTTTGCGCCATTATGTTAACCATTACAAATTTGCTGAACGTGCACACCGGCTCAAAATGAACACCTGATGATACTTGTTGTGCACTTTGATCAATTTTTTAAACCATTAAAAATTTGCTCACCGCGCACAACGGCCATAAATTTATTGGTACTGAACGTTGAGCAATTATGTAACGGTTATAAATTTTTCCACCTTACTTGCCACTGGTAATAAATTC
Organism: Scilla litardierei; assembly: GCA_030789695.1. NCBI lineage: Eukaryota > Viridiplantae > Streptophyta > Magnoliopsida > Asparagales > Asparagaceae > Scilla > Scilla litardierei. The sequence goes on along the minus strand of CM061142.1, from coordinate 237,621,256 downwards.
TTGGGAAAATCATATGTCTGGAATCAATCAGCTGTAGATTCAGGAGCAGTAGTTTGTTATTCACGAGCACCCTTCTGTAGCTTGACGGGGTCTTCGATGTAGCCACACAGTTAATATGGTACTGCAGCAGTCACATCCTCTTTGACCCATCTGCGTTGTGCGCATTGAGCAATTCCCATTTTCCATGCGTTTTGCGCGAGGATCAATTATAATAGTTTCTCTCTTCTGTATTATTTAGCCTGGGGTGCGTGTCGAATAAAATATATTAAAAAATCTTAGTGGAGAGTAGTATTGTTGGGAGTAATTTTCCTATTAGCATCAATGTTGATCAAGGCGAAAAATCGATGAGTTTCCTTGTTATGCGCGGAGAGTAATTAACCTATTTTGATCCAGATGCTAAAATAATTGGGATTACGTGATTTTCACGTTGGTATTCCGCGGTTTGCGCGTTGAGTAAATAATTGTTGATTCCCGAGATCCATTGCATTACTGTAGGATCAAGGACTTATTATACGCTTCATTTTGATTGCTCCAATTCCCCTATAAAAATGGCGGACAAGGAGCACTCATCTTCTCACAACTTCATCTACTTTCTTCCATCATCTTCTTCTTTATTTGCCCCCACAACCTTCGTATTGAAACAGTAAGTCCTTCAGCTGTTCGTGCATGCTTGATATAGATATCAGATATGGACGATAGCATTCATTCAGCTGTTCGTCCATTTATAATCAGGCATTCCCGAAAAAGGGTTTCCATATGACCGTCCCCGACACTGGGCACCTAAGTCAGCCGCCCAAGAAGTACTGGTCAGGGGGACATAACCAGCACATTGTGTCAAGTATGATACATACTTGACAGCCGGTTACAACGACGCGTGCAATGACGACACTCCTTTCATGTTTCACGGTTGCCGACAGTCGGCAACGACGATAATAAACGTAACGACGATGGTCGACTGAGGTAACTAGATGGTTATAGATAGTTATGGACGCCTCCCCCAAGATTTTAATTGATTACTAAATTTTTTCATCTCCCTTGCTTCGCCCAAATTCTGAACTAAACCCTAACCCTAGATCCATCTACATCTGTCCGATCGAGTTTGCTTGCACTTATGCAATCGATTGATCTACGCGTCCTTCTTTTTTGTTGAAAGGTATCGATCACAGTTCATTTTTTTGCTTTTAGCGATCGAGGATCATCTCATCCTTCCTAAGATCATCGAACTTTGTCCGCTCCTTCGGAATACCCTTCAAGATTGAAGCACGAACAACGTCCTCGGGCCCAGGAAGTATCGAAATTACTGTAACCATTGATCCAGATGTTCTAGAATGCTTCGTTGGATGCGAGCCGTTGCGCCCCCCTATGTTCCAGGTTCAAAAATCCATGTTTTTTTAACTTATTGAAACTTCAATAAGTTAAAAAAACATGGATTTTTGAACCTGGAACATAGGCGGGCGCAAGGGCTCGCATCCAACGAAGCATTGTAGAACGTCTGGATCAATGGTTACTGTAATTTCACCATATTCCCACTCAATTGTTCTTCATTTTCTTATTCAATTTGGATGCGAACCAAGAGATCGAAAACAAAAGGAGGGAGTGTTGTTGCCTCAGAGGGACGGTAGCCATGCACCGCCAACCTATGTGACCAAGGGCCGCCATCCAGGCTTAATCATATGTATCAGTTTGTAAGAGCATAGGTTAATGAATCAGTTTGGATCTGTATCAGTCTGTATGTACATCAATATATTTGAATGGCTGGGTAATTTTCAAAATGTCATCAATGTGAATATGTATGAGATTTAATCTAAAATTTTGCAAGCAGTTTCTGAATTCTATTGAATATGCCTTTAGATTGAAAAGTTATCAGATTTATTTTTAAAGTTTGTATGTAGTTTCTGAGTTAGAGTGAATAAGTATCCGGTTTAATCTACAATGTTTTCAGATTGAACAAGTATAATAAGACTTAAATCTAAAAGTTTGGATGTAGGCTTGGTTGGGATTCAGATTAAGTATGATGAAATTTGGAATTTGATTGATTCACTGCGGTGGCGCGCAGTGGGAGTAAACTTATAGCATCTCACAAATATGCTCAAAGAGCAAAACGGGCAAATTTATTCCCGTGGGGGTGTTGAGCAAATTTGTCATCGACGCAACTTTTGCGTAACGCGCACAACCGGCATAATTCTGCATGTTGTGCGCTTTGCCTCATTATGTTAACCATTACAAATTTTGCTGAACACGCACACCGGCTCAAAATGAACACCTGGCGTTACTTGTTGTGCGCTTTGAGCAATTTTTTGGTACTGAACGTTGAGCACTAATGTAACGGCTATAAATTTTTCCACCTTACTTGCCACCGGTCATAAATTCTTGGGAAAATCATATGTGTGGTATCAATCAGCTGTAGATTCAGGAGCAGTATTTTCTTATTCACGAGCACCCTTCTGTAGCTTGACGGGGTCTTCGATGTAGCCACACAATAAATATGGTACTGCAGCAGTCACATCCCCATTGACCTATCTGCGTTGCGCGCATTGAGCAATTCCCGTTTTCCATGCGTTTTGCGCGGTGATCAATTATAATAGTTTCTCTCTTCTGTATTATTTAGCCCGGGGTGCGTGTCGAATAAAATGTATTAAAAAATCTTAGTGGAGAGTAGTATTGTTGGGAGTAAGTTTCCTATTAGCATCAATGTTGATCAAGGCGAAAAATCGTTGAGTTTCATTGTTATGCGCGGAGAGTAATTAACCTATTTTGATCCAGATGCTAAAATAATTGGGATTACGCGATTTTCGCGTTGGTATTACGCGGTTTGCACGTTGAGTAAATAATTGTTGATTCCAGAGATCCATTGCATTACTGTAGGATCAAGGACTTATTATACGCTTCATTTTGATTGCTCCAATTCCATATAGCAACTCCACCACAAATCTCTAAAAACCCCCCTTCAAAATGGAATATCTCTAAAAGATGCTATTTTTGAGGATGGGCAACTCCAACCCACCATCTTCAAATCCTATTTTCTCTTTGTTTAAGCTTTACTAATGAAAAATATTTATCATTAAAATGGGTTAATCTAATACATTATTTCTGCATGAAAGAAAACTATAAATAATATTATTCTTCAATGTTAATTTTTTTTAATTTTTAAGTATTTAGTATTTCTTGTAATATTGTAAATATTTTAAATTTGCTCGAAAAATATCCAATATTGGTCTCATGTAGTAGGTATAATTGAGATATTTCCATCGGTACTAATATTATTAAATTTGGTCACGTGATTTGTAAAATACATTTGTAATAAATAGCCGTTACCAAGCCTTGTCGTTAATAAACGCAACAAAGGGCTGATATCAATTAGCCGTTGTGCGCGTCGTGCGCGGTGGTTAAAAGTCATAGTGTTAATCAATATCCATCCGCTGTACACACACGGTCTCACATCTGAGGACTCCACATTACACACAAGGGCTTATAGTGGAACCAATTAACCCGCACGCACAACAGAAACAATTTGATTATTTTTGTTGCGCTGGAAAATAAATAATTTTTCGAGTCTTTGACCGAGAGTAATTCAAGGTGCAAAACGGTTCAGTTTCCTTGTCGTGTGGGGAGAGGAAATTGCCTCTTTTTCAGCTGAGCCTAAAATACTTAGGAATACTCGTTTTTCTCGGTGGGATTACACGTTGAGTAAATAAGATGGTCATTCCCGATATCCCTAGCATTACTGTAGGATAAATGCATCGTGAATGCCGTGAATGCCCTGGAGAAACGTATGAAATCGGAGGACTATAGGCTGATGCAGTCGCCTCCCTAATATGCTTCTCTCCCTGGTCTGCAAAGAGAAGAATGGCCCCCCGGGCCTTTGCGCCCTGGTTGGCTGCTCTGGGTCAATTAGGTTGGCGGTGCATGGGTACCATCTCTCTGAGGCACAAGCACTCCCTCCTTTCTTTTCGATCTCTTGGCTCGCAGGCAAATTGGCCAAATCTGACTGTGGATGAAGCAGATCATAATTGTCTCATAATGCAGAAGCTGGAAGCCTCGAACCTGTGCGGAAACACAAAAGGCATGGTTGTCTCAGATTTCCAGAAAATCAAATGATGTGAAAAGTCACACATTCATTTCCTCGTCCGAACAGATGATGTTGATGATGCTCAAGTAAAGCGACAGAAATTACAAAACGAGCAGGGAAGTGACTATAATGACACGCCAATGACGGCATGTCGCGCCTTTGAACTATTTGAATTGGAAAATGTTTTGAACTATTTGAGTCTTTGGAAAATTATCGGAGGAAGCCATCTTATGAACACTTTTCCTTTTGTATGCGTGTGCGGAGGCCCATGTCCAGTAGTGCACATATCTATTGGTCTCTTATATTGGTCTCTTACAAGCGGTGAAGATCTTCTCTGGATTAAGCTTTTACTTCACCGATCAGTTCGAGCCTCCTTAAAGGGGCTTCCTCGAAAAGGTGGATCTAGCTGCCGGTCGAACCGTCTAGAAGAATGTTGACCTGGTGATGGACGCATCAAATGCCAGTGTGTTCTCCGTAGGATCCGCCTTCATTGTCTACAACGAAGATCCTCCACCTACGTGCGCCTTAGCAGATCTTGAGGAGGTTGTAACGAAGAGATGCGACGAGGTTGGGGCCGCATGCAGTGTTTAGTATTCTCTTACTGGAACACATCGCCGCATGCAGTTCTGCATCTGAGCTTGTAAGTTGTTCAAAGCCCAGCGGTGTTTAGTATTTTGATCTGTTGGTGTTGTTCGACGCCTCATGTGAATCGGAGTTTCTCTCGGTGTCTTTGAAACGGCTACATACATGACTGCAGGTTACACCGACGCATGCTATGACTACACTTATATCCAGCCGATGATGGCAGAAAATCAGCATCGACGGTAATAAACGGAATGAAGATGGTCGCCCGATGAACTCGCGGAAGTTGACGGGGAAGCACGCAGATCACACCGACAATCACATGTTTCAGTTTGTAAGAGCATATGCTAATGAATCAGTTTGATCTGTATCAGTATGTACATCAATATATTTGAATGGCTGGGTCATTTTCAAAATAACATCAACTAGAATATGTATGAGATTTAATCTACACTTTAGCTAAACGTGCACAACGGGCATAATTCTGCTGGTTGTGCGTGTTTAAGTATGATGAAATTTGGAATGTGATTGATTCAATGCGCTGGTGCGCGGTGGAATTAAAATTATTGCAATTCACAAATATGCTCAAAGCGCAAAACGGTCAAATTTATTCCCGTGGGGGCGTTGAGCAAATTTGTCATCGACGCAACTATAGAGCTTAACGCGCACAACGGGCATAATTTTGCATGTTGTGCGCTTTGCGCAATTATGTTAGCCATAACAAATTTGCTGAACGCGCACACCGGCTCAAAGTGAACACCTGGCGATACTTGTTGTGCGCTTTGAGCAATTTTTTAAACCATTAAAAATTTGCTCACCGCGCACAACGGCCAAAATATAAATTTTGCCAGCTCACTTGCCACCGGTCATACATTCTTGGGAAAATCATATGTCTGGTATCAATCAGCTGTAGATTAAGGAGCAGTATTTTCTTATTCACGAGCACCCTTCTGTAGCTTGACGGGGTCTTCGATGTAGCCACACAGTTAATATGGTACTGCACCAGTCACATCCTCTTTGACCCATCTGCGTTGTGCGCATTGAGCAATTCCCATTTTCCATGCGTTTTGCGCGAGGATCAATTATAATAGTTTCTCTCTTCTGTATTATTTAGCCCGGGGTGCGTGTCGAATAAAATGTATTAAAAAATCTTAGTGGAGAGTAGTATTGTTGGGAGTAATTTTCCTATTAGCATCAATGTTGATCAAGGCGAAAAATCGATGAGTTTCCTTGTTATGCGCGGAGAGTAATTAACCTATTTTGATCCAGATGCTAAAATAATTGGGATTACGCGATTTTCGCGTTGGTATTCCGCGGTTTGCGCGTTGAGTAAATAATTGTTGATTCCCGAGATCCATTGCATTACTGTAGGATCAAGGACTTATTATACGCTTCATTTTGATTGCTCCAATTCCCCTACAAAAATGGCGGACAAGGAGCACTCATCTTCTCACAACTTCATCTACTTTCTTCCATCATCATCTTCTTTATTTGCCCACACAACCTCCGTATGGAAACAGTAAGTCCTTCAGCTGTTCGTGGAAGGCGAAATCATCACATCTGGAAACCCTTTTTCGGGCATGCCTGATTATAAATGGACGAACAGCTGAATGAATGCTATCGTCCATATCTGATATCTATATCATGCCCGTTACTCTGTGGTGTCTCTTGCCGAAGATGAAAGAACTAACCGTCATATGGATACCCTGCACAACAACCACGTTTTCAATCCTGTCATGCTTGCTGAATAGCTGCCCGAACCTGGAGGATCTAGTCATTGGAGTAAGTAAAAATTTTCTAATTATTTCCTCTGAATAATTCAAAACTACGTATGTATGTATGATGGCATTAAGCATTCTGTTTTGTTACCAGGATGAAATGTTTGATTTTCCAGACCCAAAAGCTTCAGCGCTAGAATACTGGGATCAGCAGATGCCTTCGGATTGCATGACAAATACGCTGAGCACGGTAACTGTAAACGTGGTCGATGTACACCGCAAGGGCTCGCATCCAACGAAGCAGTCTAGAACCTCTGGATCAATGGTAACATGAATTTCACCTTTTTTCATATTCCCTCTAGATTCTTCGTCATTATCTTCTTCAATTTGGAATCGAGCCAAGAGATCGAAAACAACAGGAGGGAGTGCTTGTGCCTCGGAGGTACGGTAGCCATGCACCGCCAACCTATGTGTCCAAGGGCCGCCATCCAAGGTTAATCATATGTATCAGTTTGTAAGAGCATAGGCTAATGAATCAGTTTGGATCTGTATCAGTATGTACATCAATATATTTGAATTCGATTGAATATGTCTTCAGATTGGTTGTGCGTGTTAAACAATTGTCTATAAAATACCTTAGATGCTCAAAGCGAACACATGTTAAAGCGCACAACGACTCAAAGCGTCTACACCTGTCGTTTCTTGTTGTTCGCTATGAGCAATTATTTAAACCATTAAAAATTTGCTCATCGCGAACAACGGCCATAAATTCGTATGTTCTTAGCTTTGTGCAATTATGTCAGCGGGTATTAATTTTTCCAGCTCACATCCCACCGGCCGATCAAACATTCTTGAGAAATGCACTTGTCTGGTATCAATCAGCTGTAGATTGATGAGCAGTCTTTTGTATATTCATGAGAACCCCTCCTGTAGCATGACGGGGTCTTCGATGGAGCCACACATTAACTCTACTTCGGTCGCATCCTTATAAACCAATACAATACGCTGTCATGCGTTGTGCGATTTACGCCTTGAGCAATTCCAGTTTTCCATGCGTTTTGCGCGGTGAGCAATTCTGATAGTTTGTTACTCCCTTCTGTATTATTTAGCACGGTGTGCGCGTCGAATAAAATGTATTAAAAAGGATTAGTGGAGATTAGTATTGGTGGGAGTAATTTTCCAATTGGCATCATTGTTGATCAAGGCGAAAAACCGTTGAGTTTTATTTTGATTGGTCCAATTCCCCTATAAAATGGCGGACAAGGAGCCCTCATCTTCTCACAACTTCCTCTACTTTCCTATATCATCTTCTTCTTTTTGCCCACACAACCTCCGTCTGGAAACAATAAGGTCTTCTTATGTTCGAGCATGATGCATGAGGTAGAAATGGACGAGATGGAGATGGATATGGGGTGTAAAGATGAGATGGTCTTCTACTGTTCGGGCCTGATGCTTGAGATAGAAATGGACGATAGAATTCAACCAGTACTTTTTTCACGCATGCACGTGGAACGGCCATCTCCTCTTTACACTATCTTCTCCTCCATCCCCTTCATCTTTGTACTATAGATCGTCTAAGACACACAAACACCTCCTACTGTCCTTTCCGATCTAAAAAAATGAAAATCTCATTCTATTTATAACGAACCATGTGTTGGTGTTCACCGCCTCTTGGGAATCGGAGTTCTTTTCGGTGTCTTTGAACCGTCGTCATACTTGACAGCCGGGTACAACGACGCCTGCAACGACGACACTCCTATAAGGGCTACGGTGGCAGAAAGTTGGCAAACACGTCCATAAACTCAACGAAGATGGTCGCTTCGTTGCGTAAGTTAACGTCGTTGCCGGCTTTCGGCAACCGTAGGCAGGATAGGAGTGTCGTCATTGCAGGCATCGTTGTAGGGTGAAGCACGCAGATCGCGGTGACAATTTATCCGGTAAAAAGCCCCTTCATTGCAAACATCTTACGAAGACAATCATAGGTATCAGTTTGTAAAGAGCATGGGGTAATGAATATGTTTTGTTCTGTATCAGTATGTACATCCATATAGTTCAATGGCTGGGTCATTTTGAAAATGTCATCAATTGGAATATGTAAGAGATATAATCTAAAAAATTTCAATCAGTTTACGAAGTCGATTGAATAGCCGATTTAATCTAAAATGTCTTCAGATTGATTATGTATCAGAGATAATATAAAAGTTTGCATGTAAACAAGTTAATTTTATCATAGACGGAATTTAACAACTTGCTTGGAGGGACATTTTCGCGTTCTTTACAATACGTCGATAAAGACGCCAGTGGTTGAAGGCAGGCCGTTGGATGGCGGGCTGGGGTGCCGTTCCACTTTACTGTAAACTGCATCAGGATGTGCGACGGGAGTGTAATGCCCTACCAGCTACTGCACAAGTACTAGAGGGGGGGGGGGGGGTGAATAGTACTTTAAAATAATAAGGCGTATTATTCCAAATTAAATTGCACACAACTACCAAGTCAATTTGCGGAAGCTTAAATTGAATGACAACAATGAAATTAACAATGCTAACAAATGAAGTTAATGGGTTCGGATCCACCCAAGTCTCCCCGACTTGTTCCCGGTGATCCTACGTCCCAACCACCCGGATCCCCTCCGGATACTTGAGTTAGAAACCCTAACTCAAGATTTTCACTATGAATATCTTGTGAAAAACCTTCACAAGATCAAATCATACATGCAATGGCAAAGTGAATCCCACAACCCGGGATCACAAACTTCTCTCACAACCGAGAGAGCCAATAAGCAATATAAAAGAGTTTAATATGAAATAAATACTCTTACCACAAAATCCTATACCTTGAGTTTTTCTTACCCAAAAGGTGGAATGAAGGATTTGAGGAAGATGAAGTTACCAAACCCTAGCACCAAGGAAATGAGCAACAATGGGTGCCTAGGGAAGATTTGAAAACTTGAATCAAGCAATAGCTTGAAGAGCTCACCAAGAACAAGCTTCTCTCTAGATCTAGAAATGAGAGAGAATGGGTTTCTTGTGAGGAAGAGAGCTTTAGATTTGAGGGAGAATAGCTATCTCTTTAGAACTCAATGAATCTCTTAATGGCAGCTCTGTTGAAGATAGAAATGACATAGGTTCGTATTTATAGGGACCCATAAAAACAAGTTAGGTCAATCTCCAACGGAAAGAAATCTGTGAGATCTAGTCGGTCAAAGAACACTCACTGACCGACTAGTTCATCAACTAGTCGGTCAGTCACAAAGCATGGACCGACTAAGAGCAGATCTGAGAGGAGATAGAATTTCAGACCTAGAAAACTAGTCGGTCCAAGAACACTGTCTGACCGACTAGTTTCACAACTAGTCGGTCATCCAATGAACGTAGACCGACTAAGAGGCAAAACAACATAGTCTGAAGGCAAGTTGACTTAGTCGGTCCAAGAACAAAAGTTGACCGACTAGATTGTCAACTAGTCGGTCATCAAACGTTCTTAGACCGACTAACGGTAAACAGTAGCTTAGGAGAATTTTAGAGTGAACAGTCAGTCTCAACTAGTCGGTCAAAGAAGCATCACTGACCGACTAGTTCACAAACTAGTCGGTCGGTGAGTCAACATAGACCGACTAACTATAAACAGTAAAGAGCTAAGAATTAACTGACAGAAACTAGTCGGTCCAAGAACAGTGGCCGACCGACTAGATCACCATCTAGTCGGTCAGTACTTGTTCTTGTACCAACTAAAATGCACAACAAAGTCCGAATCGAAGCGCGACGCTTCGAGGAAGTTAGAGTGACCTTGTGCAAGAATCCTAGAGCTACGAAATGAGCGTAATGAAGATAGAAACGTAAGATATACTCAAGGCTTAACATTCTATCAATCGAAACTAAAAGACTATAAATAAAACCTTAATAAACGGTCTTTGAGAGCTTCGATTGAATCTTCATTACTTCCAAAGCGTCGCAAGAGCTTCAACGAAGCTTTAGGCATGAAAACGAGCTTTTGGAAGTGTTGAGATGTCGCTTTGAATATTCTCGTGAAATTGGCGACGATCTCCAATACTGCGCTCACAAATTGTTAGTTCATGAAGTATTTATGTTTGCTCATCATCCAAAACCAAATCCGGGGAGTCCAATATTCAACATTCTCCCCCTTTTTGGTGATGACAAACCAACATAAATAATAATCAAAGATAATAATTCAAATGTAAAATACTTACTCCCCCTGCATTGATGACACGTTAATTCCAAAATGAATATAAATGAATTGCATCAAGCAGACGAGTAAGATAAATAAAGTGAATTGATTTTTGAAATATCGGATTTTGAAAATCCTTATATGTATCTTAACTCCCCCTGAATCTAGCATATCAAACTAGATTCTTGGAAATTGAATTAAATTATCATTTGCGCTATTTATTATCATTATCTCTCCCCCTTTGGCATTATCCCAAAAATGGGGGGCATACAACGACAACAATTAGGAAATGTAAAATCCAACATCGGGAGTCGTAGACAAAGACAATGGACCAACTTGACACCAAGGGAAAAATTGTGGAAATCAAAACAAGGTGTGCCAAATTTTCCATTATCAAAAAAAATCAAAATCATCAAAAACACCAAATCATTATTCATTTCTTGAATAAAGAAACATACTCTCCAATATTCAATATTCTTGGTTAATTTTGTGCATGGAAAACAATTCTATAAAATTACAGAATTTAAATCCATTTAACCAATTTTTTTATGCGTCGATTCGATATCACATTTCAAATATGTTCAACGAATATTAAAATTTGCACGACGAATAAAAGATAAAGTGAACGATGATGAACATATATATATATATATATATAGACAACATGAGTACATCCAAAAAATATCACATCGAATATATGAGATACATCATATCAAGCGCTACATATCATCAAAAGGAAATACATCATCATCATCATCAAAATCCAACACCGACAACCAGAAAGCACAAAAAAATACATCAAAGCATCTCTCAACCCATCCTAACCCAAGACACTCTCACTAGAATATATCATCCAAAGCGTATATGGAGAGTCCTCGGAACAACGATCACGAGGAGGAGGCTGGATCTGCAGCATCCGTGGCTCCAGTCGACGGAGTGGACTCAGGCTCTGCAGGGAGAAGAGGTGTCTCAACAGATGGAATCGTCGGGGCAGGAGTCGAGATCTCAGCAACAGGCTCAAAAGCAGCATGAGTCTCGACAGAAGCAGCAACAGCAGATACATGAGCAGGCTCGGAAACTGGGTCAGCAGCAGGCTCAGAAGGCTGAAGAGCTGCAGCAGATGGCTCTGGAACACCGGAAGAGGTGGCAACTCCAGGAGCAGAAGTGGAAGTACCAGCAGCAGCAGTACCAGCAGAAGTGCCCTCGGGGGCACGAGTCGAAGCACGACAGAGCTCCTCAATGTCCTCCTCAGCCATCTCATCAAACTCCTCATCCTCAGACACGGAAGGAGGAAGCTCAACACCCATCCGACGAGCCATACGGCAGACTACCTCCTCGGTACGAGCCAAGCGGGACTCGTGACGACGAAGTATCCGTAGGACATCATCAAGGGTGGCAACTGGAGTAGCAGAGGCACTGGCGGAGGCAGGGACAGATGCTGAAGGTGTCGTCCTCTGAACGTGACGAAGCGCCGCAAGAGATTTCTTGACGGCCGTCACATGCAGGGGAGGACCAAGGGGACGCTCATCGTCACGAGGCAATGTGACACGAAAATGACGAAACACGAGGGTCAACATGCAAGGAAATGGGATATGAGCCGATTTATTGGACTTTCGAATACACTCGAAAGAGTCAATCTTATCGAGTATAATTCGAGCCCAATTAATCGAGCTCCCCATGAAGATCGCATAGATAAGCTTCAAAAATGGCTGGGATGGTAAAGATGAGGAGCCGTACTTGGGAAGCAAGCACGACTTCAGAATCAGATTTAGGACCCATGCATTAGGCTTGAAAGATTTAGATGGCACGCCAATCATGGCAGGAGGAATCTGATGGAAAATCTCTGAAAGGATGGTCTGATCAAGAGAAGAAATATCATCTACCGAGATATCAGAAGGAAGAAGGCCAGACGAAGAGATACCCAAAATCTCTCCTAAGATTTCCGCAGTGAGGACTATAGGAGTCCCCAAAACGGTCGTCTCAACAGAGTGGGTCTGATCGTACTGACCCCGGATCCTATTAGCATAGAAAAGCTTCACTAATCTAGGGTAGGGGTGAGGATTCGCCTTCGGGTCATATCGAAGGTAATCAAGAAGACCCGACGACGACAGAAGATCAGCTAACCCTATGAAGTCGCTAAACTGGACGAAATGCTCCAGAAGCAGCGGGCAATGTTCGATACGGTTATACGCCGCGAGACACAAAGGGTCATCGCGACATAAGGAAATATCGACACCGCCCACCGGCATCGGACCCTTTCCCTTAGGCTTACGGGTAGACGTACGAGGGTGGGTGCTAGACTCGGGATGAATAGGAGGAGTGGGTTCCCTATGAGTCTCGGTCTCGGGGTTATACTCCGTATCGGAATCGGTAGGAGTATGGAACGAAGATTGAGAAGCAAGAATTTTGGCCTTTGGCTTAGGCTTGGTCTTGGGTTTCGGTTGACCTCTAGGTTGAGCGGTCGTCGTCCTCTTCTTCTTGAGAGGAGGCGAAGACGACGAAGGATGGGTGGTCTTGGCTCTACGCTTCGGAGGGGTTGGATGCTCGGGATCCGAAGAGATTGGATCAACGGTCATCGGAGAGGGGCTAGAGTGAGTGATCGGAATGCGTGTTCTTGCCATAGTCGAAGCAAGACACGGGACAAGGAGATCAAACGAAGAAGCCCTAGCCGAAAAAAAGATAAACCCTAAGAACCCTAGAAACCGAGCAAGCCCTAGCTCTAGGAAAGGAAATCTAACCCTAGGAGGAGAGGAGATCACCTAGAACGAGGGGCCGACGGAGGAGATCGACGGAGAAGGCTGGAAAAATGGCCGGAGATCGATCGGAAGTCGAAGGGTTTCGAGGGAGGTCGGGGTTTTGAGCGGAGAGAGAAGAGATTTCGATCGATTAGAATGAAAATCGATCGACTAAACTGAGTTTAAGTCGGTCGATTTCTCAAATGACCAAACAGCCCCTGGCACAACTAGTCGGTCACAGTTCAAGCACTGACCGACTAGATCACGATCTAGTCGGTCGGTCAATGAGCTTGAACCGACTAGTTGCAAACAGTGGCTGAATCCAAGAATTACTGACAAGATTTAGTCGGTCTGCGTTCAAGTACTGACCGACTAGATCTCAATCTAGTCGGTCGGTCACTGAACATGAACCGACTAAAGAGTCAAAAACTTGAAAATCAAGTTCTCTCCATAATACGCTTGGACGATAAATCTCAAAGCTCTCAATAAACATCTAAACTACCCCATTAATCATCGAAAAACAGAAATTTGACGATTACGCTCAAATCGAACGAAAAATCAAGATATCACATAAAATTCCCGAAAAATCCAATAATTCTAGCATGAATGAGATATTGCCAAAAATAATAGCATGCAAAATTATTGAATGAAACATGAATCCTATATCTCGGATTCACCCATAATCCCCAATTCTCGACGCAACCGCACAAAAGAGTCCTCCTTTAGGGGTTTCGTGAAAATATCGGCGATTTGCTTTTGGGTTTCAACGTACACTAGAATGATGTCCTTTTTAGCAACATGATCATCTAAAAAGTGGTGTCGGACATCTATGTGTTTCGAACGGGAATGATGTACCGGGTTCTTGGAAAGACATATTGCACTTTGGTTGTCAACCATGATAGGGCAAGTATCACAATTTATACCAAAGTCTTTAAGTGTGTGTCTCATCCAAAGAACTTGAGCACACGCGGCACCGGCGGCAATATATTCCGCCTCGGTGGTTGAAAGTGATACGGAATTTTGCTTCTTGGAAAACCAAGAGACAAGAGAATTTCCTATAAAATGGCAAGTGCCACTAGTACTTTTCCTGTCGGATTTGCATCCCGCATAATCAGCGTCACTATATGAGACTAACTCATATGTGCTAGATCTCGGATAAAGTAATCCAAAATCTAATGTGTAACTTAGATAGCGAAAAATACGCTTTACCGCTACTAAGTGAGACTCCTTAGGTTGAGACTGATAACGAGCACATATACATACGGCAAATATAATATCGGGCCTACTTGTGGTAAGATAAAGCAAACTACCTATCATACCTCGATATAGACGAATGTCTACATCCTTACCGCCCGTATCCTTGTCAAGATGCGTAGTCGTGCTCATTGGAGTCTTTTTCCCGGAGGCATTCTCCATTCCAAATCGCTTTAGCAACTCCACCGTGTACTTGGTTTGGTGGATGAAGATTGCATCGTTCATTTGGCGAATTTGGAGACCTAAGAAATATTTGAGTTCGCCCATGTGGCTCATCTCAAATTGTTCCTTCATCACATTAGAAAACTCTTCGCAAAGAGCGAAGTTAGTAGCACCGAAAATGATATCATCAACATAAATTTGAACTAATAAAATATCATTATTCGCATGCTTAATAAAAAGTGTTGAATCGGCTTCGCCCATTTTAAAATTCAAATCTAAAAGAAAATTCTTTAGGCGATCATACCAAGCTCGAGGAGCTTGTCTCAAACCATAAAGAGCTTTCTTTAGTTTAAAAACGTGATTTGGAAATTTTTCATTTACGAAGCCCGGAGGTTGAGAAACGTAAACTTCCTCAACGACATCTCCGTTTAAAAATGCACTTTTAACATCCATTTGAAATAATTTAAAATTCTTATGGCATGCAAAAGAAAAAAGTAATCTAATTGATTCTAATCTAGCTACCGGAGCGAAAGATTCTTCGAAATCGATACCTTCCTCTTGACGATAGCCTTGAGCTACTAACCGAGCTTTGTTCCGGACGACGAATTGGTTTTCGTCGGTTTTGTTCTTGAAGATCCACTTTGTCCCTATGACGGTGTGGTTCTTCGATGGCAATGGAACAAGCTCCCAAACTTCATTCCTCTCGAATTGAATGAGCTCCTCCTCCATGGCTAAGATCCAAGCGCTATCTTCGCATGCTTCATTAATATTCTTTGGCTCTATCGATGAGGCAAAGGCACAATTTGCGAAGCGGTGAACTTGGGATCTCGTCTTGACACTATCATAGATATTGCCAATGACTTGCTCATGGGGATGGTCACGAACCGAATGAAGCCGTTTGGGAATACCTTGATCACTTGGAACATTCTCAACAACTTCATTAGTTGGGTTAGTCTCAATAGAATCAATAGAATCATTAGACTTAGAATTTTCAAACGAATCACATAAAACATCCAGAGAATCATTATCATTTGAAATTCTAGTTGGAACAAATCCTTCATTAAATGAGACATGAAGCGATTCCTCGATCGTTGAGGTTCGTTTGTTGAATATCCGGTAGGCTTTGCTACGCGTAGAATATCCAACAAAAATCCCCTCATCGGATCTCGGATCGAATTTGTCCAAACTACCATATGTGTTCTTAATAAAACATTTCGAATCAAAAACACGAAAATGTTTAACTTGAGGCAACCTACCAAACAACAATTCATAACAAGTTTGTTTAGTGCCGGGCCTCAAAAGTATTCTATTAAACACATAGCAAGCGGTGTGTACCGCTTCCGCCCAAAATTGATGGCCAAGTTGGCTATCATCAAGCATAGTGCGAGCACACTCCACTAGCGTCCTATTCTTTCTCTCAACTACACCATTTTGAGGAGGTGCACGAGGGAAAGAGAAGGTGTGAGTAATACCAACTTCATCACAAAATGTCTCAAAAGACTCATTCTCAAATTCACCTCCATGATCACTACGAATAGTGACAATGGTGGTTCCTAAGAGATTTTGTACTTTCTTAACAAAAATTGTGAAGTTTTCAAAAGCTTCATTTTTATTACACAATGAAAATACTCAAGTAAATCTTGAATAGTCATCTACGATGACAAGTCCATACCTTGCATTTCCTAAGGAAGCTACTCTAGTTGGCCCAAATAAATCTAGATGTAATAGCTCTAGTGGCCATTTAGTAGAGATGCTTTTCTTAGGTTTAAATGAAGATTTAGGAAGCTTGCCGCGTTGACAACAATCACAAAAACTTTTCTTTTCAAAAACAAGCTTCGGAAAACCTTTAATAGAATTCAATTTTGAAAGCTTATATAGTGTTCCAAAGTTCACATGTCCAAAGCGTCGATGCCATAAGTGTTGTTCACTTGTGTTGGCAACGAGACATTGTTCATATGACTTAGGAAGATCCAAAATATAGATGTCTTTACGACGAGTTCCGGAAAATAATAATTTTTCATTATCCTTTCTTAAAATGTGACACAATCCTTTCGCAAAGCTAACTTTGTAACCTTTGTCACAAAGTTGACTTATTGAAATAAGATTATGATTTAAACCACTAACAAGATAAACGTCACTAATTAATGGTTTAGAAGGGTTACCGACTTTACCAACACCTATGATGGTTCCGCTCTCGTTGCCTCCAAATACGACGCGGTTTCCATTCGTAATGGGAACCACTCCGGAGAGCAAACGAGCGTCACCCGTCATGTGTTTGGAGCACCCGCTATCGAGTATCCAATTCCCTTTGGAGCTAAATTTAAATTTGATGCTCCTTTTCTTTTTCTTTTCCTTGAGTACCTAAAGATAGACACTTTCATATCATGGTACCCAAGGTCATTGGGTCCAAGGGATTAGACCTTTGGAAGCCAAGTCCAAGTGGACTTAGACTTCCCCACATAATTCTTACTATGCACAACACCCGAAAAATAAGCATTCATGTACATTTGTTTTTCGTCCATGCTTGTGTCCTTTGGGCTCCAAATAGTGAAAATTTTGGGAGCCATCATCCTATTGGGTGCATGCATGCTACGTTGATTTCTACGTGATGCATGTTGTGGATAGGCATACGGGACATGATGGAATGGTGCACGAAAAGAATTATTCATATGATGAGGTGGGTGTACATATGCATGTGTGGAAACACGTGCGTGAGGGTGTCTCACTTGGTGTGCACGTGCCCGGGAATGTGTTGCATAAAAATCATCATAAGTGTGAGACGGTGGAGTAGGACGTGTGTTCCTACGTGGCATGTTATTAGTGTACATGTAGGCATGCCCCTTCTTTGGAGGTCCACCCAAAGTGGGTTTCTTTCCGAAAGAGGGTGTGGACGAGGTGGAAGCACCATTGGTAGATGAACTACCAATAGAGTGTTTGCTCCCACTCGTTGAGGCTTCGGAAGTTGGCCTAACAAAAGTAGTGACCGACTTGGATGAATTTCCCATCATATACCCCAAGCCAATGTGGTGTTTGGCCGGAAGTAAATCTTTTAGGATATTATCCAAATGGCCCTTACCCTTGTTGAATTTGTTGATTCGGCCCAATGTGTCCTCATATTTCTCTTTGAGAGAACGCAAAGAAGTATCCAAAACGGATATTTGCGATGTGAGCACATAAACACGAGATTTAAGATTCTCGTTCTCAATACTCAAATTCGAGTTTTGAGAAGTTAAATCCGCTATCTCATGTTCTTCCGCATCCTCAATGCTAACATGTTCAAGTTTAGATTTGAGATTCACAATCTCATTTCTTAACTCTTCAACAACGGTGTCGTTGTTGGTGATGATATTCTTAGGCGATGTTTGAATGCTAGCTAGGTCATCTTTTACCTTAGTATATCTATTTACTAACTTAGTGTATTTTGACCAAAGTTGAGAGTTAGCATTTCTAAGATCATCCATCGTTACCTCATCGCTTTCGTCATTACTATCATCGGAAGAGGAGGATCCTTGATCGTTCTCCTCTCTTGCCATGAAGCACATATGTGCTTGCTCCACTTTCTCATCATCCGACTCTCCGCTTGAGGAATCCTCGGAGTCGGTGAATGTTGCTCTGACAAGTCCTTTCTTGTACCCCTTCTTGTATTTCTTGGACTTATCGAATTTTGGCGCCTTCCACTTCTCCTTTTGTTTGTTGAGAGGACACTCCGCTTTCATGTGTCCTGGCTTATTACACTTGAAACACAAAGGAGAGGAAGAGGCGTTAGAAGAACCAAATTTACCTTTGGTCTTGAAGTTACCTTTCCAGAAGAAACGGTTGAACTTCTTGGCCATGAGTGCCATGGACTCCAAGTCCAACTCGTTTTCCGAGTCTTCATCATCGGAAGATGTGGATGAAGCCGCCTTGAATGCAATCGCCTTTTTCTTAGGCGCATCTAGGTTCAAATATGACTTCATATTTTCTTGTAGCTTCACCTTGCTATCTTTGCGTACCTCGTATGACATCAAAGTACCCATTAGTTGAACTACGGTATATTTGTTCATGTCATTACCTTCCTCGATGGCGAAGGTACGTTTTTCCCAAGAAGAGGGAAGTCCTTCAATAAGCTTTAAGCACTTCTCCTTTTGAGTGTAGATCTTGCCGAGGGCCTCTAACTCGTTTATTATGTCAACGAAGCGAGCGTAATATTCTTTCATCTTCTCGCCCTGTTGCATGTGAAACATTTCGTAATCTTTGGTTACGACAACGAGTTTAGAGTCTCTTACCCGACTCGTCCCTTCATGTAGTATGAGGAGAGAGTTCCAAATTTGATATGCACTCTTACATGTGCATATCTTATTGAAATCCTCGGGCTCCAATGCGCATTGCAAGGCGTTCATTGCCTTGGCATTGCTTACCTCCGCGGCGACCTCCGCGGCGACCTCCGCGGTAGTCCATTTCTCAAAATCTTCTTCTTCGGGCTCGTTGTACTCCTTCATTGTAGTCCTCCATAAAGATGCACTTCGGAGGAAGGTTTCCATCCGACATTTCCAGTACCCGTAGTTGGTACCGTTGAAGAATGGAGGCCTTGTAGAGGAATGTCCTTCCATCACCGATGACGCTCCTTCACGGTTCCTGAAGGTGTCGTAGTTGGAAGGTGGAGGCACGGTCTTGTTGTCGTTGGCAGACATAGCTGAGTATCTGGCTCTGATACCAAATGTAATGCCCTACCAGCTACTGCATAAGTACTAGAGGGGGGGTGAATAGTACTTTAAAATAATAAGGCGTATTATTCCAAATTAAATTGCACACAACTACCAAGTCAATTTGCGGAAGCTTAAATTGAATGACAACAATGAAATTAACAATGCTAACAAATGAAGTTAATGGGTTCGGATCCACCCAAGTCTCCCCGACTTGTTCCCGGTGATCCTACGTCCCAACCACCCGGATCCCCTCCGGATACTTGAGTTAGAAACCCTAACTCAAGATTTCCACTATGAATATCTTGTGAAAAACCTTCACAAGATCAAATCATACATGCAATGGCAAAGTGAATCCCACAACCCAGGATCACAAACTTCTCTCACAACCGAGAGAGCCAATAAGCAATATAAAAGAGTTTAATATGAAATAAATACTCTTACCACAAAATCCTATACCTTGAGTTTTTCTTACCCAAAAGGTGGAATGAAGGATTTGAGGAAGATGAAGTTACCAAACCCTAGCACCAAGGAAATGAGCAGCAATGGGTGCCTAGGGAAGATTTGGAAACTTGAATCAAGCAATAGCTTGAAGAGCTCACCAAGAACAAGCTTCTCTCTAGATCTAGAAATGAGAGAGAATGGGTTTCTTGTGAGGAAGAGAGCTTTAGATTTGAGGGAGAATAGCTATCTCTTTAGAACTCAATGAATCTCTTAATGGCAGCTCTGTTGAAGATAGAAATGACCTAGGTTCGTATTTATAGGGACCCATAAAAACAAGTTAGGTCAATCTCCAACGGAAAGAAATCTGTGAGATCTAGTCGGTCAAAGAACACTCACTGACCGACTAGTTCATCAACTAGTCGGTCAGTCACAAAGCATGGACCGACTAAGAGCAGATCTGAGAGGAGATAGAATTTCAGACCTAGAAAACTAGTCGGTCCAAGAACACTGTCTGACCGACTAGTTTCACAACTAGTCGGTCATCCAATGAACGTAGACCGACTAAGAGGCAAAACAACATAGTCTGAAGGCAAGTTGACTTAGTCGGTCCAAGAACAAAAGTTGACCGACTAGATTGTCAACTAGTCGGTCATCAAACGTTCTTAGACCGACTAACGGTAAACAGTAGCTTAGGAGAATTTTAGAGTGAACAGTCAGTCTCAACTAGTCGGTCAAAGAAGCATCACTGACCGACTAGTTCACAAACTAGTCGGTCGGTGAGTCAACATAGACCGACTAACTGTAAACAGTAAAGAGCTAAGAATTAACTGACAGAAACTAGTCGGTCCAAGAACAGTGGCCGACCGACTAGATCACCATCTAGTCGGTCAGTACTTGTTCTTGTACCAACTAACATGCACAACAAAGTCCGAATCGAAGCGCGACGCTTCGAGGAAGTTAGAGTGACCTTGTGCAAGAATCCTAGATCTACGAAATGAGCGTAATGAAGATAGAAACGTAAGATATACTCAAGGCTTAACATTCTATCAATCGAAACTAAAAGACTATAAATAAAACCTTAATAAACGGTCTTTGAGAGCTTCGATTGAATCTTCATTACTTCCAAAGCGTCGCAAGAGCTTCAACGAAGCTTTAGGCATGAAAACGAGCTTTTGGAAGTGTTGAGATGTCGCTTTGAATATTCTCGTGAAATTGGCGACGATCTCCAATACTGCGCTCACAAATTGTTAGTTCATGAAGTATTTATGTTTGCTCATCATCCAAAACCAAATCCGGGGAGTCCAATATTCAACAGGGAGGTCGAGGAGTGGAAGGCAGGCCTTTGGATGGCGGTCGGGGGTTTCGTTCCAATTTACTATAACCTGCACCAGGATGTGCGACGGGGGGTCAAGGAGTGGAAGGCATGCAGTTGGATGGCGGGCTGGGGTTTCGTTCCACTTCAGGATGTGCGACGGGAGGTCGATGAGTGGAAGGCAGACCGTTGGATGGCGTAGGGACCCGTTGTCTGGGAACGGTGGTGCCCAGTGGGGTGATTGGCATGGCGATGCCTTCACCGGTGATTTGGACCGACAACCCGCGGGCGGCGATGCCTCCCTCGGAGGTGGAGGTCGTCACGGAGTAGGCGTTGGAGGGGAGGAGCGGTCCGCCCTAAGTCCCCTGGTGTAAGTTCTACAAGGGAAGTCGGGGAGTGGAAGGCGGGATGCTCCATGTGTAAGAGTAATAACTCGTTGGCGATCCGCCTGTAAGAGGAAGAATTCGTCGGGAAGGAGAGGTCCGGTATCAACAGAGGGCCTATCCAACGATCGGGCCAACGGGAGGTTTCTTTTGAGAGGGGAGGAGTGTCTAGAGGCAAATCGTCCCTAACACCCTGGGATTGTGAGGAGAGATCGAATACGGGGGCGTCTCGCCCCCTTTCAAACTTCATGGTAAGGCTTTTCTTTCTTTGCTTTGATCAATTATGTCTCAGCGTTGAGCAATTAAGTAAGCGGCTACAAAACCACTCATACCTCAGAATTACTCACCACACACAACCACTCAAACTTAGAATAAGCTCACCGCACAAAACCACTCAAAACTCAGAATTGCTCAGCGCACAAATCCACTCAAAACTCAAAATTTCTCATCGCACAGAACCACTCAAACTCAGAAGTGCTCACCGCACACAACCTCTCAAAAATCAGAATTGCTCAGAGCACAAAACCACTCAAACCTCAGAATTGCTCACCACACACAACCAATTTTGTCGCAGTGAGGGTGAACTGCCACAAAGTTCTCCACTGGGTCACAGTTGCTCTTGCTTTTGAGGACATTTGTGTCATTTTTCGGGTCAAAGGTCTCCCTGAGAGCTTTCAAATCGCTCCAGCTACATCAATTCTCTCCCATCGCAATTAAAGTCTCTTCATATTTCTGACATCAATCCGCTATAGATGAGCAGTCTTTTGTATATTCACGAGAACCCCTCTGTAGCATGACGGGGTCTTCGATGTAGCCACACATTAACTCTACTTCTTCTCATCAATACAATTCGCTGTCATGCGTTCTGCGTTTTGCGCATTGAGCAATTCTCGTTTTCTAAACGTTCTGCGCGGTGAGCAATTATAATAGTTACTCGCTTCTGTATTATTTAGCCCGGTGTGCGCGGCGAATATAATGTATTAAAAAATCTTAGTGGAGAGTAGTATTGTTGAGTGTAATTTTCCTATTATGTGATCAAGGCGAAAAACCGTAGGGTTTCATGGTTTTGCGCGGAGAGTAATTAACCTATTTTTTTCCAAATTCTAAAATAATTTAGGGAGCCCCTTTGGAGATGCTTAAATGTTGATTCCCGAGATCTATTGCATTACTGTAGGATCACGGACTTTTTATACGCTTCATTATGATTGGTCCAATTTCCCCTATAAATGGCGGACAACGAGCACTCATCTTCTCTAAACTTCGTCTACTTTCTTTATTTGCCCACACAACCTCTGTATGGAAACAATAAGTCCTTCAGTTGTTCGTGCATGCTTGATATAGATATGGACGATAGCATTCATCCAGTACTCTTTTCACGTAAAGGTAAATGGTTCATGTTGGAAACTTATGCAACGAAGGGCTATCGTCCATTTATAATCAAGCATCCCCGACAATGCTGGGGGGTGTTGCAACTGCGTTGAGAAAATTTGTCCCAAACAACACTATGAAAAATGTGTACGATGATCATACCATATTCTTTTGGGGTGATATTGGATATGCTGCCTCACATGTTTCAGGAAAGCTGCTGGGTGTTGTACCATGATAGATTGTTATTCCATCCTATTTTGAATTGTGGCTATGTATTTGTTTTGCATGTCTTACTATACACTCCATATCCATCTCCATCTCCTCTTTATACACTCCATCTCCTCCATCAAACCCTTCATCGTTTCACTATACATCATCTTTGACGCACAGACACTCCATCCTATCCTTTCCGATCTCTTACACTCCCAAACACACCTTCTTATGCAACCCTGTGTTGTTTTACATCGTCTCCGGTAACAGAGTTCCAATCGGTGTCTTTTGTCCTGACTTCATGTTACAACGACGACAGAAATGACGGTAATAAGCGAAACGGTCTGCCGACTTTCGAATTCACGGGGTCTCCTACAAAGGACAAAGTTCCACGTCATTGCACACATCTGGTATGACAATCATCTTGAGCAGATCATGGCAGAAATTTGGCAACTACAACGTAGATGTGGAGCGCATTGCCTGTGTCGTACATCGCCACAGGGGAATCAGGGTTCCAGGCGTTGTGTTTGACACGGCTACATACTTGACTGCAGGTTACAACGACGCGATACTCATATCCAACTATCCAAGGACGTTAATAAACGCAACGAAGATGGGCGCCTGATGAACTCACGGAAGTTGAAGGGGGAAACACGCAGATCACGCGCCACTTCATTGCAAACATATGCGAAGACACTCAAATGTATCAGTTTGTAAGAGTAAAGGGATATGTATCTGTTTGGATCTGTATCTGTACGTACTTCAGTATGTTAGAATGGGTTGGCCATTTTGGAATGGTCACCGTTTGAATATGTATCAGCGTTAATCTAAAGGTTTGCATGCAGTTTCTGAATCAGATTGACTAGGTATCAGATTTTATATAAAATGTCTTCAGAATGAATAAGTATCGGTCTTAATCAGAATTAGGTAAAGTTTCTAAGTGAAGTTTGACTGTTGGCATATTGCGGAATCACAATTTTAGTATGATGAAAATAGGAGTGTGAATGATTGACCGTTGGAACAAAAATTACAGCATCCAACAAATATGCTCAAAGCACACAACGGGCAAAATTAGTCCGTGCGGGGCGCGTTGAGCAAATGCGCTATCGTCGCAACTTTGCTCAACGCACACACCGGGCATAAGGCTACTAGGTGTGTGCGCGTTTAACAATTGTTGATAAACTACCTTTTATATGCTCAAAAAGCGAACCACCGACTTTCCTTTTTGCCCGTTGTGCGCGTTGTTTTGCCCGTTGTGCGCGTAATTTTTGCCCGTTGTGCGCGTTGTTTTCCCGTTGTGCTCGTAATTCTGCCCGAGCCTAAGGGCATAATTTTGCCCGTTGTGCGTGTTGGGCTATTTTTTTAGTGGCTACAGTTTATCCCAACGCGCAAAACTTAGGCAGGCATTAATCATTATAGAACAGAACATCCGACTGGTAGCAATCCGCTGTATATTAACGATCCCTGCTCTGTATGTTCACCAACACTGCTCTGCAGACTCGAGGGGTCTCTTAGACTATTAGTAAGACCAAAGGTTCCAATATATCGCCGTTGTGCGCTGTGAACATTTCTGTTAACCATTAAAAATTTGCACGATGCGAGCAGCAATAAATGTGGATATATCAGCAAATTTTATTGAGTTGACGAGTAGGAGTTTTTTTTCGCACTAACAAAATTGCTCACCGCGCACAACCAGCCAAAATTATTTGTTCTGATCGTGGTGAATGGTGAGCAATTGTAGTAACCACTAACAAATTGGCTAATAAATCCGCTGTATATTAAGATCCCTGCTCTGTATGTTCACCAACACTGCTCTGCAGACTCGAGGGGTCTCTTAGTAAGACCAAAGGTTCCAATATATCGCCGTTGTGCGCTGTGAGCATTTCTGTTAACCATTAAAAATTTGCACGGTGCGAGCAGCAATAACTGTGGATATATCAGCAAATTTTATTGAGTGGACGAGTAGGATTTTTTTTTCGCACTAACAAAATTGCTCACCGCGCACAACCGGTCAAAATTATTTGTTCTGATCGTGGTGAATGGTGAGCAATTGTAGTAACCACTAACAAATTGGCTAATAAAGGCGCTCAACGGGCAAAACTTATCAATGGGAGTTTGTGGTAAGCAATTTTGTCAGACAATAACATATATGATACAATAACCCTACTCTCACTTAAATTATTGGACACACTAACAATGACACATTCTCATCGCATAACAATTTGGAACAAAGGTTGATGTTATTAAAAATACCTAGAGCGCAAAACCGGCACTAATATTTCCAGTTCTGCGCGTTGAGCAATTTGGTAGGTAAAGACATAATTCCTCAAAGTGCAAAACGGGCAATATTACTGCAGTGTTGCGCTCGGTGTAATTGGTATGATACACAACATCAATCCATACCGATGATGACATTTGCACATTTCGGAAGCCATGATAAAATTTCATCCGCCAAAGTGGTCCATTTTTATACCAAAAAAAACTTATTACATTGATAAACGTTTTATCTTACAGATACTAAAAAGCATCAGCGGTAGCAATATCCGTACCTTTTACCCTATCAACGAATGACTGCATCCTCTGCTCATAACCAGCCGGCCATCCATCGGCCACAGTGTCATGCGATCTTGTCCACACAACTGAAGTCGGAGGGACGTCACCTGTTGGTTCAAGTTGAAGGATAAAAAAGTGATTTCTGTTCACATAACCCAACGTTATGTGGAGTCTGGAGGCTCGGTTTACTGGAGGACTTCTCAATGGAAAAAATGTCACACACATATCACCTGCAATCAAATGTACTACACAGTTGTAGCATGAGGCAATGACATGTCCCATGTCTGGCATCTGCATCCAATTTTCCTCTCCTGCACCTTTATCAATAATAAAATAGTTCACTGCCTTCAAATTATTATTATATGAAACCTCACTCAGAACAAGCCTGTACAAGACGCTGTATGTCCGCATCTCACGGAGCAAATCAGCTCTGACAGTCCGCCAATCGGATTGATCCAAGCCCAACTGAACCGCCACAGCCCTGTACCCACAGTTGCCATCTGAAGCCACGTCTTCGCCGCCCACTATGAGGGATTGTAGCTTGGGATGAAAATCCAAATAATATGGTATGAGGAAGTTGGCAGGCAAATCATCAACATAATCATCACGGGGAAACGAAGGTTTCGGCTTCTTTATTTGAAGTTTCAGACGCCTACTACTTTCCTTCGAAGGCCGCCTCTTCCATTTAGGCTTCTCCTTCACCGCCGCCGTATGCTCCGCAATTGAATGCAACCGTGGAGCCTGAACAGGCTTCCTCATAACTGTAGGCATCTCCGTCACATCCAAAAAATGATCAGAAATCTCATCAACCAGGGGAGAAAGTTGTTTAAGCATGCCATCCATCTCCTCGTGCTCATCAAAATACGAGGCCACAGCCATCTCCTCCTCCCTCCCAGCAGTCTGAGCATCCACATTATGATCCCCCGTCTCCACCGTCGCCCCTAACTCCAACGTAAGCTCAGCTTGCATCAACCCAGCATCCTCTATCTTCTCATCCTCCACATCCTCCACATTCGCCTCATCCTCCTGCGGCTCCTCATTCTCCCCAGCTGCATTCTCCCCCTCATCCATCTCAGCAGTCTGGTCAGCCACATTACGTTCCACCGTCCCCGCCGTATCCACCAACTTCCCAGTATGCTCCTCAGCAATCAAATCAGTAGCCACTTCCTTATCATCCTCCTCCTCGTTCGCCTTCTCCTCATACACCTTCGGCTCCACAGTCTCAGCCGCTGCATTATCCTCCACCAGTACCTCCTCAGCATTCTGCACCTCCACGTTAAGGGCAATCGTCTCCTCCGTCTCCACCATCTCCCCAATAACATAATCATCTACAGTCAACTCAGCAGCCACTGCATTCTCAGCCTCATCATCCCCATAAACATCATGCACCCTCGGCTCCACATTCTCATCTGCTGCATTAACCTCATCCTCCTCCGCAGCATTCTGCTCCTGCCCACTAAGAGCCAACTTCTCAGCAGCATGCTCCATCGCATTACGATCCACCACATCATCCTGCCAATAAGCAGCCAATGCAGTCGCCTCCTCAGCCTCATCCACCTTCTCCGCATCTCCCTTCTGCTCCTCCTCAACATTATCCACATGCACCACAAGCTCATCACCCACAATTCTACACGGTGATGCTAA
Source organism: Scilla litardierei (assembly GCA_030789695.1). NCBI lineage: Eukaryota > Viridiplantae > Streptophyta > Magnoliopsida > Asparagales > Asparagaceae > Scilla > Scilla litardierei. Next base: position 237,593,955 of record CM061142.1, on the reverse strand, counting down.
CTCCTTCAACTTGTTTACCATACCCACACTCTGCCCCCTTAGTAATCGGGAACATGCATTATAAATTGATTTGATTGGTGTTTCATTGAAAGATTTAGTTTCCTTCAGGCCTTTCAAAATTGCTGACGGCGGCACCTTTCTATTTGCCAAGTCTCGCAATGCTTCCACCTCTTTTCCCTGCAACATCCTGTCGTCGGAATGGCCCGCGACATAATTAGCAACTTGATGGTTGTGCCTGCCATCAACAACCGTTAAACTCTGTAGGATCCTGCCAAAACAGAGTTAGGATCGATAAATGAAGTTTAGACTTACGCTTGCGTATGCGACACGGTAGTCTACGAACTTCGCCTTCGGATTCGCCACGACGGATCGAGTCTTCTCACGAACGGAGTAAGGCTACTAAATCCACAATCTAAATCTCTACTTTTAGATTAAGAACTTGGATAAAGGGAGAGGAAGTATTTCGGCAGAGCTTCGCTAGAATGAAAATGCATGCAAGAATGCCATGCAAAAGTGTAAGGAAAATGGCTAACCCTTGGGTCTTATTTATAGCCCCCAAGGTAGTTATTTTAGGAGCAATTGTTCCTTTGGAACAATTTAACTAAGGTGTACCATCGTACATGGCATATTATAAGCTTAAGTTGTACCATATGCATGGTACAATATAAGCTTAAGATATTACCCCTTTATTAGCCATATGTTGTTGGATATGGAAGACGTTTGTACACCCTTGTAGGGGATGTACGAGGGAATACGGACCTCGAACGTCGCGTACACGAAGTCGTGTGCAAAGGGAATCTGTTCCCTTGCGGAGAGGATCTCTGGATGAGTGGGAAAGTCGCATTATATATGCATAAGTGCATGCGACATATGGCTAATAAAGGGGGAATATCTTAAGCTTATGTTGTACCATGCATATGGTACAACTTAAGCTTATAATGTGCCATGTATCATGGTACACCTTAATTAAGTTGTTCCAAAGGAACAACTTACCCTAAAATAACTACCTTGGGGGCTATAAATAAGACCCAAGGGTAAGCCATTTCTGACACCTTTTGCATGAAATTCATGCATGCAACTTCATCATAGCGAAGCTCTGCAGAAATCCTTTCTCTTCCTCTATCCAAGTTCTTAATCTAAAGTAGAGATTTAGATTGTGGATTAGTAGCCTTACTCCGTTCGTGAGAAGACTCGATCCGTCGTGGCGAATCCGAAGGCGAAGTTCGTAGACTACCGTGCCGCATACGCAAGCGTAAGTCTAAACTTCATATTATCGATCCTAACTCTTTTTTGGACAGGATCCTACATTGGTATCAGAGCCATATGAGTTCGCCCCGGTCAAATCACCGCCCCGTCGAAACTATGAACGAGTCGTTGTCTTTTTCACGAATGGGTCTCCTACTATTACGGATATAGTAGGAACGCTTCGTGACGAAGAGAACGCAGCGGTTGTTCTTTTCACGTTAGGGTCTCCGATCATTACGGATATGGTAGGAACTCTCCGTGACGGGAAGAACCGACCGTTCACGTAGTATGTTATTTTTCATTTTTGGCACACGGCCATTAGGAAATAACTAATTTCTCGACGAACGGGTTCTTCATCAACGAACGGGTGCTTCATCGAGGAAGATGATGGTAGTTATTTCCATCGAGTAAGAGGAAATTTGGTGCATGTGCACCATGGCCAAATGGGCTACGAAGGCCATGCACCCCCCCTCCCCAAGCGGAGGGGGTTGGCTACGGCCAATAACCACCGACGACCACCCCATAAAGGGGGAGGAGTATGTGCGGCAACCCCATTCAAAGGGGGTGGCCGGCCATGGCCAAAGGGGCCATGGCCGGCCAATGCCAAATGGCCTTGGCCATGACCGGCCATGGCCAAGCCATGGCCGGCCATGGCCAGGCCGGCAGTGGCCGGCCAAGGCCAGGCCGGCAATGGCCGGCCTTGGCCAAGGCCTGCCGGCCTGGCCGGCCCTGGCAGTGGCCAGGGCCGGTGCCCTGGCCACTGCCAGGGCCAGGCGGCCCTGGCAGAGGCCAGGGCCGGCGCCCTGGCCTCGGCCAGGGCCTGGCCGGCCCTGGCAGGGGCCAGGGCCGGCTGGCCTGCCCTGGCAGAGGCCAGGGCCAATGCCCTGGCCTCGGCCAGGGCCTGGCCGGCCTTGGCCGGCCTCGGTCAGGGCAGAGGCCCTGGCCGAGGGGGCCAAGGCCCCTGGCCGGCCAGGGCAGAGGCCCTGGCCGGCCCTTGGCCAAGCCCCGGCCAGGGCAGAGGCCCTGGCCGGGAAGAAGTTGCAAGACCAAAAATTGGTCGACCAATTTGGTGTTTTTGGTCGACCAATCCGACAGAAGGTCTGGGTCGATTGCAAATTTGCCAAATGACCCATACTGGGTAACAAAAGGCCTTGGTCAAACTCGAATGTGTCGATTAGTCCATACGGGGCTAACCACAGTGCCAACTAGTTCATACGAGACTAACGTTTTAATGAAGTTTTTTTTTGGCTCTACTCCTTGAAGACTAGCCATGGTGCTCTACTTCATGCGAGATTAGCCAAGTCATTGTGCTCTACTCTACGGAGATTAGCCAATGTACTTATGACGTTGTGCTCTACTCTACGGAGATTAGCCAATGTATTTTGAATTTTTTGAAAAATACGTTTTTCAAAAACGCTTTTCCACTGCAAAGTACTATAAGAGTACTAACATTTGATAAATTGAGGGAGAAATATTGAAGTTACTCTAGATGGTGATCGGAAACATAGTGACCTTTCCGACTCTAGAGTAACATCTTCAATATTTTTCGAAAGTAACTTATCAAATTATGAATATCATTCCAAGTGGGAGTTGATTTTAGAACTATCCATATGGGATATTCTATTATCATTTCAAGTGGGAATTATATTTGAAAAATACGTTTTCAAACTCGTTTTTCCGCTGCTAGTACTATAAGAGTACTATTGTTTGATAAGTGATGGGGGAATATTGAAGGTTGTTCTAGATGGTGATTGGAATCAAAGAGACCTTTTCGATTCTAGAACAACATCTTCAATATTTTTCGAAAGTAACTTATCAAATATAATATAATTTCAAGTGGGAGTTATATTTTAAGAATTTTATGCAATGTGTTTTTTGATCGAACCTTCGGTTTTTATGTCTTTTGCAGCATTTTAAAAGTAAAATGTCTTCCGCTTCAAAGAATATCGTCGCTGAGTTAAACAAAGGTGAAAAACTCAACGGCGATAATTACAAACTTTGGTCCATTAAGATACAATACGTTCTAGAGGAGCAAGAAGTGCTCGAAACTCTAAAGAACGTTATGATTGAACCGGAGTTGGGCACTACGGCCCAACACCGAAGAGACAAGGAAGCTTTTGATGCTTGGTCTCGGAAGAATAAGATAGCGCGCATTACGTTATTAAGCAGTATGGCTGATGACATAATGCGCATCTTCCGAGAACATGACCTAGCCATGGACATATGGTCCAAGCTAGAGGAGAAGTTCGGTGGCACATCGGTGTCCAAACTTCGCGCCTTAACTATAAAGTTCGATACATATAAGAAACGTCCAGATCATTCCATGGGGAAACATCTGCGACATATGGCGAACCTTATCTCAGAGTTAAAGGACGCAGGTCATGTGCTCACGGATGAGCAACAAATCCAAGCAGTCATACGTTCCCTACCAAATGGGTGGGACCAAATGAAGATGCATCTCACTCACAATGAGAGCATCAAAACCTTCAGCGATGTTTCCAAGCACCTCGAATTAGAGGAAGAGCGGCTTGCGGCTGCCAAGCCAAGTGCAGAAGTGCACATGGTTAATAGTTCCTCACACGGGGGAAAGAAACGGAAAAATCGTTCGAAGTTCACTAATGAACGTAATAAGCAACCTGAGTCTACCAAGAAACCCAAACATAAGGGTGGGCACAAGAAATGGCACAAGAAGAAAGACTTGAAGAGGATCAAGTGCTTCAACTGCAACAAGCTCGGTCACTATGCTCGTTCGTGTACGAGTGGAGGCGACGAGGTAACTTGTAAATATACTAGTTACATATGTGTTTCTAGTTCAATATTTCTTGTGGAATCTATTCCATTTTGGATAATTGATTCAGGTGCCACCGACCACATAGCAAGGGACAGACGGTCCTTCGTGGAGTATCACCGGATACCCCAAGGAACGAAGTGGATCTATGTAGGAAACAACACACGTGTTGAAGTGAAAGGCGTTGGGACTTGCAAGCTAGTCTTGGACAACGGCCGCACTCTCCTACTTCATGATGTCCTCTTCGCTCCAGATATTCAAAGTAATATAATTTCTGTGGTTGTATTAATGGGTCTTGGCTATAGCTGGTTTTTTCATGATTGTAATGTGGACTTAAGTTGTAATAATACTCTTATTGGTACTGGGTTTGTATTTAAAGGATTTATTGTAATGAGTACAATGTATGATTCCTCATGTAATGAAAATTTCCTTATTACAAATTCTAAGACTTATGAGTCTGATGTGAATTGTTGGCACGCAAGGCTTGGTCATATTGGACCAACGCGTATGGATAGACTTGCCAAACGTGGCCTTCTATCCAATGTTTCAAAGGTTGAAATGTCGACCTGCGAACATTGCCTTGTGGGGAAATCTTGTCGCAAGCCGTTTGGAACCGTCACAAGGGCAGAGGTTCCATTACAGCTTATCCATTCGGACATATGTGGTCCGATGAATGTCAAGACAAGACGCGGAAAGTCCTATTTCATCACTTTTATTGATGATTTCACCCGATTCGGACATATCTATTTGATATCCCACAAAAGTGAAGATTTGGCTTGCTTTAAAAACTATATGAGTTTAGTGGAGAATCAATTAGATCGCAAGATTAAGGTCTTGCGAACCGATAGGGGCGGTGAATATCAATCAATAAGTTTTAAGGAACTTTGTGATGAAAAAGGCATAGTACATCAGGTAACTATGCCTTATACTCCTCAACAAAACGGTGTTGCAGAAAGGAGAAATAGGACTTTAATGGAAATGGTCCGTTCAATGATGGCGCAAGCTAACTTGCCAATCACCTTTTGGGGTGATGCATTATTGACGGCCACTTTCATTTTAAACCGCGTACCCTCGAAATCAGTTAGCTCCACTCCTTATGAGTTGTGGAACCAAAGGTCTCCTGACTTAAACATTTTGAAACCTTGGGGTTGTGCATCCTACGCACATATTTCCTCCCATAAGTATGGCAAACTTGGGCCAAGGGGAAGGAAATGTATCTTTATACGATACGCAGAAAACTCCAAAGGTTATGTTTTTGTTAGTCAGGAAGACAATGGTGGGCTAATTGAGTTTGAGTCGAGGGATGTCACTTTCTTGGAAAACGAGTTTCCAAGACAGGGCGAGATAAGTCAGGACTTATCTCTATTTGAGATTTATGATCAAGAAGGATTACCTCATTCGAGTGGGAGAATTCTTGGTGAAAATGAAAATACGTTTCAACCTTCACTAATGGATTATACGAATGACGATTATCCTATTCCATACGGGAATAATGATCCAAGTGGGAGCAATTCTAACGACATTCCAAGTGGGAGTGATATTAGAATTGATCTAAATTCAAGTCAACAAGGACTTGAAGAATCTCAAATACGACGTAGTAGTCGTACAAGGTTGGCTCCTCTAAGATTTGAGGATGAATTTCCGCAAACCTTTATGACTTTACTACAAGAAGATGACGAGCCTGCTACTTTCAAACAGGCCGTATCTTGCCCTGCTAAAGACAAATGGATGGAAGCGATGCAAGAGGAATTAGAATCCATGAAAGTTAACCAAGTCTGGGACTTAGTTGACTTACCCAGAGGACGTAGAGCTATTGGGAACAAATGGGTTCTCAAGATCAAGCATAAGGCTGATGGCTCTATTGACAGATATAAAGCTCGCCTTGTCGCGAAAGGTTTTACGCAACAGGAAGGGATAGACTACGAAGAGACTTTCTCACCTGTTGTTCGTTTTACCTCAATTCGTCTGATTCTGGCAATGGTAGCTTGCTTAGACCTCGAATTACATCAAATGGATGTAAAGACTGCCTTTCTCAATGGAGAATTGGACGAGGAGATCTATATGGAACAACCAACAGGGTTTGTAAAAGAAAGAAACGAACATAAGGTTTGTAAACTTCTTAAATCCATATATGGTCTTAAACAATCCTCGAGGCAATGGTATATACGATTTCAAGAGGTTGTCTTATCAAATGGATTTTCCATGCTTGATGAAGATAACTGTGTATATATCAAGAGGAATAAGAACAAGTATGTTATTATGTCTCTATATGTAGATGACATTTTAATAGCCGGAAATGACAAGGGCTTTGTGATGGATATCAAGGCTTGGCTTTCATCAGTTTTTGAGATGAAAGACATGGGAGAAGCCGCATATATCCTTGGAGTTAAGATTTCAAGGAACCGTTCAAAGAAACTTCTTTCTCTTTCACAGGAGACTTATATAAAGAAGGTTCTAGAACGTTTTAATATGCAGGACTGCAAGTCCATTGATACTCCAATAAGCAAGTGCGACAATTTATGTCTGAAATCATGTCCAAAGAACCAAAAAGAAAAGGAGATTATGGAAAAAGTTCCATATTCCAGTGCAGTTGGTAGTCTAATGTACGCTATGATGTGTACAAGACCGGACATCTGTTTTGCCGTTGGAATGGTAAGTCGTTACCAATCCAACCCAGGGCAAGTACACTGGAAAGCGGTTAAGAGGATAATGCGGTATTTCAAAGGAACTGCAGACTTTGCATTATGCTATCAAGGAGATGCCTTGAGGCTCGAAGGCTACACTGATGCTGATTGGGCGGGTGATCTCGATGAGCGACGATCGACCTCAGGATATGTTTTTCTACTCGGATCTGGTGCAATATCCTGGAGTAGCAAGAAACAATCCTGCATCGCACTTTCAACCATGGAAGCCGAGTTTGTAGCATTTAGCATGGCAGTTCAAGAGGCTGTTTGGCTTAGGAAGTTCGTAGACATGCTAATTAATGCAAGTGACTCAGGTGTTGTACCTATACACAGCGACAGTCAAGCATCTATAGCCTATGTCAAAGATCCGAAATTCCATTGTAAGACCAAACACATAGATATCCGCTACAAATTTGCAAAAGACTATGATAAGACCAAGAAGGTAGACATAAGGTACATATCTACGCATGAGATGATAGCGGATCCGCTTACGAAGGCGATCCCCAGAGATGTGTTTTACAAACACTTATCATCTCAAGGATTGCATACGAGCTGAGTTGTACCAATGTAAATTCCCATGTCTGTAAATGATCAAAAAAAAATTAATAAAAGAATAAGTTCTTTTTTCAAACATTGCATATGAATTTCTTAAGAAATGTTTGTGTACATTTTTGAAATCTCAGCTGAATTGTGTGTATGTCGGACAGATTAAGGTTGGCTCTCTCACATGAGCAACCGCCTTATCTTATCAGATGGATAAGATAGAGATGAGACTAGTTTAAAGTCAAAATCATTAGACGAATGATTTAGAGTGATGACTTAAACAAGATAGTCGAATGAAAGATCTGCATCATATGGATGCTTACAAAAGATCTGAGATCTGTATCACAAGGATATTTGAAAGAGATCTCATAGGATTTTTTCCTATCTGTCTTATGCAGGATGAGAGTCCGTGAATATTTCACGAGTAGTAAGGGGACTCAAAAATATAGTCACTGTGGTGTCTAATCTTTTCATCCGTACAACATCATTAAGACATACTCTCCCTGGGAAAGGAGTGATGTTGTAATACGTGTTCATACCACGTATGCATTTCGACCACTGAGTTAGTAGCAATAGTGTTTGCTATTATGTGAGACTCAAAGGCCATATGGGTCTTAACTCTTACCCTCAAGGACTCCAATTGGTTCCTTTAGATTTGACGAAATGATCGCTATCTTAGCGTGTTACTTATGGGCTATGATAATTCGGCTCGGCGGGGCACGTTAGAAAAGCGAGTCTAGTCAAGATCAGAAGGTTCGCAAGAAGAGGAAGATTGATTTCAAATTCGCATTTGGACTTTAATGATTCAAAGCTGGCCAGCCAATTGTAATCCAGATGGGATTCAATTGTTGAATATAAAGTATAAGAAATGTGAAGAAATAATCTAGGGTAAAGCATGCGTTGAACTACTCAACTTTGCACCTTCGAGGTCGTTGTGTATCTCTAACAAGTGCACAAAAACAGACTCTACGCGCATGACGGTCGCACGGTCTATTTCTCGGTATGATAGATTAAAGAACTAAGAGAAAGATGTTCTCTTACAATCCCCTCAAGTGTGAGTGGGAGATGTTGGATATGGAAGACGTTTGTACACCCTTGTAGGGGATGTACGAGGGAATACGGACCTCAAACGTCGCGTACACGAAGTCGTGTGCAAAGGGAATCTGTTCCCTTGCGGAGAGGATCTCTGGATGAGTGGGAAAGTCGCATTATATATGCATAAGTGCATGCGACATATGGCTAATAAAGGGGGAATATCTTAAGCTTATGTTGTACCATGCATATGGTACAACTTAAGCTTATAATGTGCCATGTATCATGGTACACCTTAATTAAGTTGTTCCAAAGGAACAACTTACCCTAAAATAACTACCTTGGGGGCTATAAATAAGACCCAAGGGTAAGCCATTTCTGACACCTTTTGCATGAAATTCATGCATGCAACTTCATCATAGCGAAGCTCTGCAGAAATCCTTTCTCTTCCTCTATCCAAGTTCTTAATCTAAAGTAGAGATTTAGATTGTGGATTATTAGCCTTACTCCGTTCGTGAGAAGACTCAATCCGTCGTGGCGAATCCGAAGGCGAAGTTCGTAGACTACCGTGCCGCATACGCAAGCGTAAGTCTAAACTTCATATTATCGATCCTAACTCTTTTTTGGACAGGATCCTACATATGTCACATGCACTTATGCATATATAATGCGACTTTCCCATCAATCTAGAGATCCTCTCCGCAAGGGAACATATTCCCTTTGCGCACGACTTCGTGTACGCGACGTTCGAGGTCCGTATTCCCTCGTACATCCCCTACAAGGGTGTACTAACGTCTTCCATATCCAACATCTCCCACTCACACTTGAGGGGATTGTAAGAGAACGTCCTTCTCTTAGTTCTTTCATCTATCATACCGAGAAATAGACCTTGTGACCGTCATGCGCGTAGAGTCTGTTGTTGTGCACTTGTTAGAGATACACAACGACCTCGAAGGTGCAAAGTTGAGTAGTTCAACGCATGCTTTACCCTAGATTATTTCTTCACATTTCTTATACTTTATATTCAACAATTGAATCCCATCTGGATCACAATTGGCTGGCCAGCTTTGAATCATTAAAGTCCAAATGCGAATATGAAATCAATCTTCCTCTTCTTGCGAACCTTCTGATCTTGACTTGATTCGCTTTGCTAACGTGCCCCACCGAGCCGAATTATCATAGCCCATTAGCAACACGCTAAGATAGCGATCATCTCGTCAAATCTAAAGGAACCAATTGGAGTCCTTGAGGGTAAGAGTTAAGGCCCATATGGCCTTTGAGTCTCACATAATAGCAAACACTATTGCTACTAACTCAGTGGTCGAAAATGCATACGTGGTATGAACACGTATTACAACATCACTCATTTCCCAGTGAGAGTATGTCTTAATGATGTTGTACGGATGAAAGATCAGACACCACAGTGCCTATCTTTTGTGTCCCCTTACTACCCATGAAATATTCCCGGACTCTCATCCTGCATAAGACAGATAGGATTTAAAAAATCCTATGAGATCCTTTTTAAATATCCTTGTGATACAGATCTCAGATCTTTTGTAAGCATCCATATGATGCAGATCTTTCATTCGACTATCTTGTTTAAGTCATGACTCTAAATCATTCGTCTAATGATTTTGACTTTAAACTAGTCTCATCTCTATCTTATCCATCTGATAAGATAAGGCGGTTGCTCATGTGAGAGAGCCAACCTTAATCTGTCCGACATACACACAATTCAGCTGAGATTTCAAAAATGTACACAAACATTTCTTAAGAAATTCATATGCAATGTTGGAAAAAAGAACTTATTCTTTTATTAATTTTGATCATTTACAGACATGGGAATTTACATTGGTACAACTCAGCTCTTACGCAATCCTTGAGATGATAAGTGTTTGTAAAACACATTTCTGGGGATCGCTTTCGCAAGCTGATCCTCTATCATCTCATGCGTAGATATGTACCTTATGTCTACCTTCTTTGTTTTATCATAGTCTTTTGCAAATCTGCAGTTCCTTTAAGATACTGCATTATGCTCTTAACCGCTTTCCAGTGTTCTTGCCCTGGGTTGGATCGGTAACGACTTACCATTCCAACGGCAAAACAGATGTCTGGTCTTGTATGCATCATAGCGTACATAAGACTAACAACTGCACTGGAATATGGAACTTTTTCCATAATTTCCCTTTCCTTTTGGTTCTTTGGACATGATTTCAGATATAAATTATCGCATCTGCTTATAGGAGTATCAATTGACTTGTAGTCCTACATATTAAACCGTTATATAAGTCTCTTGTGAAAGAGAAAGAAGTTTTTCTTCGAACGATTCCTTGAAATCTTAATTCCAATGATATATGTGACTTCCCCATGTCTTTCATCTCAAAACTGATGAAAGTCAAGCCTTGATATCCATCACAAAGCCCTTGTCATTTCTGGTTATTAAAATGTCATCTACATATAGAGACATAATAACATGCTTGCTTTTAATCCTCTTGATATATACGCATTTATCTTCATCAATCATGGAAAATTCATTTGATAAGACAACTTCTTGAAATCGTATATACCATTGCCTCGAGGATTATTTAAGACCATATATGGACTTACAAAGTTTACAAACCTTATGTTCGTTTCCTTCTTTTACAAACCCTGTTGGTTGTTCCATATAGATCTCCTCGTCCAATTCTCCATTGAGAAAGGCAGTCTTTACATCCATCTGATGTAATTCGAGGTTTTAGCAAGCTACCATTGCCAGAATCAGGCGAATCGAGGTAAAACGCACAACAGGTGAGAAGGTCTCTTTGTAGTCTATCCCTTCCTGTTGCGTAAAACCTTTCGCGACAAGGCGAGCTTTATATCTATCTTTAAAGCCATCAGCCTTATGCTTAATCTTGAGAACCAATTTGTTCCCAATTGCTCTATGTCCTCTGGGTAAGTTAACGAAGTCCCAGACTTGGTTAACTTTCATGGATTTCAATTCCTCCTTCATCGCTTCCATCCATTTGTCTTTTGCAGGGCAAAATACGGCCTGTTTGAAAGTAGCAGGCTCATCATTTTCTTGTAGTAAAATCATAAAGGTTTGCGGAAATTTCAACCTCAAATGTTAGAGGAGCCAACCTTGTATGACTACTACGTTGTATTTGAGATTCTTCAAGTCCTTGTTGACTCGAAGTTAGATCAATTCTAATATCACTCCCACTTGAAATGTCGTTAGAATTGCTCCCACTTGGATCATTATTCCCGTATGGAATAGGATAATCGTCATTCGTATAATCCATTGGTGAAGGTTGAAACGTATCTTCGTATTCACCAAGAATTCTCCCACTCGAATGAGGTAATCCTTCTTGATCATAAATCTCAAATAGAGATAAGTCCTGACTTATCTCGCCCTGTCTTGGAAACTCGTTTTCCAAGAAAGTGACATCCCTCGGCTCAAACTCAATTAGCCCACCATTGTCTTCCTGACTAACAAAAACATAACCTTTGGAGTTTTCTGCGTATCGTTTAAAGATACATTTCCTTCCCCTTGGCCCAAGTTTGCCATATTTATGGGAGGAAGTATATGCGTAGAATGCACAACCCCAAGGTTTCTAAATGTTTAAGTCAGGAGACCTTTGGTTCCACAACCCATAAGGCGTGGAGCTAACTGATTTCGAGGGTACGCGGTTTAAAATGAAAAAACGGCCGTCAATAATGCATCACCCCAAAAAGGTGATTGGCAAGTTAGCTTGCGCCATCATTGAACGGACCATTTCCATTAAAGTCCTATTTCTCCTTTCTGCAACACCGTTTTGTTGAGGAGTATAAGGCATAGTTACCTGATGTACCATGCCTTCTTCATCACAAAGTTTCTTAAAACTTGTTGATTGATATTCACCGCCCCTTATCGGTTCGCAAGACCTTAATCTTGCGATCTAATTGATTCTCCACTAAACTCATATAGTTTTTAAAGCAAGCCAAAGCTTCACTTTTGTGGGATATCAAATAGATATGTCCGAATTGGGTGAAATCATCAATAAAAGTGATGAAATAGGACTTTCCGCGTCTTGTCTTGCCATCGGACCACATATGTCCGAATGGATAAGCTGTAATGGAACCTCGGCCCTTGTGCCGGTTCCAAACGGCTTGCGACAAGATTTCCCCACAAGGCAATGTTCGCAGGTCGACATTTCAACCTTTGAAACATTTGATAGAAGGCCACGTTTGGCAAATCTATCCATACGCGTTGGTCCAATATGACCAAGCCTTGTGTGCCAACAAATTATATTAGACTCATTAGTCAAAGAATTTGTCACAAGGAAATTTTCATTACATGAGAAATCATACATTGTACTTATTACAATAAATCCTTTGAAATACAAACCCAGTACCAATAAAGGAATTATTACAAAATAGGTCCATATTACAATCATGAAGGAACCAACTATAACCATGACCCATTAAATTGACCACAGTTTTAATATTCCTTTGAATATATGGAATGAAGAGAACATCATGAAGTAGGAGAGTGTGGCCGTTGTCCAAGACTAGCTTGCGAGTCCCAACACCTTTCACTTCAACACGTGGGTTGTTTCCTACATTGATCCACTTCATTCCTTGGGGTATCCGGTGATACTCCACGAAGGACCGTCTATCCTTTGCTATGTGGTCGGTGGCACCTGGATCAATTATCCCAAAATGGATTAGATTCCACAAGAAATAGTGAACTAGAAACACATATGTAACTAGTATTACAAGTTACCTCGTCACTTCCACTCGTACACGAACGAGCATAGTGACCGAGCTTGTTGCACTTGAAGCACTTGATCCTTTTCAAGTCTTTCTTCTTGTGCCATTTCTTGTGCCCACCCTTATGTTTGGGTTCCTTGGTAGACTCAGGTTGCTTATTACGTTCATTAGAAGACTTCGAACGATCTTTACGTTTCTTTCCCCCGTGTGAGGAACTAGCAACCATGTGCACTTCTGCACTTGGCTTGGTAGCCGCAAGCCGCTCTTCCTCTAATTCGAGGTGCTTGGAAACATCGTTGAAGGTCTTGATGCTCTCATTATGAGTGAGATGCATCTTCATCTGATCCCACCCATTTGGTAGGGAACGTATGACTGCTTGGATTTGTTGCTCATCTGTGAGCACATGACCTGCATCTTTTAACTCCGAGATAAGGTTCGCCATATGTCGCAGATGTTTCCCCATGGAATGATCTGGACGTTTCTTATATGAATCGAACCTTATAGTTAAGGAGCGAAGTTTGGACACCGATGTGCCACCGAACTTCTCCTCTAGCTTGGACCATATGTCCATGGCTAGGTCATGTTCTCGGAAGATGCGCATTATGTCATCAGCCATACTGCTTAATAACGTAATGCGCGCTATCTTGTTCTTCCGAGACCAAGCATCAAAAGCATCCTTGTCTCGTCGGTGTTGGGCCGTAGTGCCCAATTCGGGTTTAATCATAACGTTCTTTAGAGTTTCGAGCACTTCTTGCTCCTCTAGAACGTATTGTATCTTGATGGACCAAAGTTTGTAATTATCGCCGTTAAGTTTTTCACCTTTGTTTAACTCAGCGACGATATTCTTTGAAGCGGAAGACATTTTACTTTTAAAATGCTGCAAAAGACACAAAACCGAAGGTTTGATCAAAACATTGCATAAAAATTCTTAAAATATAACTCCCACTTGAAATGATAATAGAATATCCCATTTGGATAGTTCTAAAAATTCAAATCCCACTTGGAATTATATTGTATTTGATAAGTTACTTTCGAAAAATATTGAAGATGTTGTTCTAGAATCGAAAAGGTCTCTATGATTCCAATCACCATCTAGAACAACCTTCAATATTCCCCCATCACTTATCAAACAATCGTACTCTTATAGTACTTCGCAGCGGAAAATTACTTTTGAAAAACATATCTTTCAAAATGGAATAGGTGAGAGTTTGCGCAAAGAATTTTAGCGCAACAATTGCCAAGCCACGAGACCTGTTCTACACACCCATGGGTTAGATAACCATGGCCGGATCGTGGTAGGACTTGGAATTCTAAATTGCGCTATCCCAATTTAAGGGCGGGACATAACCTATTTGAAAACATCTTTTTCAAAAAATTTGAAATACATTGGCTAATCTCCGTAGAGTAGAGCACAACGTCATAAGTACATTGGCTAATCTCCGTAGAGTAGAGCAAAATGACATGGCTAATCTCGCATGAAGTAGAGCATTACGGCTAATCTTCAAGGAGTAGAGCACTACGGCTAATCTCGCATGAAGTAGATCACTTAGGCTAATCTTCAAGGAGTAGAGCACTACGGCTAATCTCGCATGAAGTAGAGCACTACGGCTAATCTTCAAGGAGTAGAGCCTTTAGACACCCCGTATGGGCTAATCGGCATGTTCATGTGTGACCAAGGCCTTTTGCCGAATTGGTCGACCAAAACACTAAGATTGGTCGACCAAAAAAAATCCCCGTATGGATTTGCACCCTCCTGGCCGGCCAGGGCTAGTGCATTGACCGACCAGTGGCCATGATTGGCCGGCCAGGGCCTCTGCCCTGGCCGGCCAGGGGTCCTGGCCCCTCGGCCAGGGCCTCTGCCCTGGCCGAGGCCGGCCAGGGCCGGCCAGGCCCTGGCCGAGGCCAGGGCATTGGCCCTGGCCACTGCCAGGGCCGGCCAGGTCCTGGCCGAGGCCAGGGCGCCGGCCCTGGCCTCTGCCAGGGCCGGGCAGGCCGGCCATTGCTGGCCTGGCCATGGCCGGCCACTGCCGGCCTGGCCATGGCCGACCATGGCTTGGCCATGGCCGGTCATGGCCAAGGCCATTTTGGCATTGGCCGGCCATGGCCCCTTTGGCCATGGCCGGCCACCCCCTTTGAATGGGGTTGCCGCACACCCCGTCGGAGGGGTGGCCGTGGTGGTTATTGGCCGTAGCCAACCCCCTCCGCATGGGGAGGGGGGTGCATGGCCTTCATAGCCCATTTGGCCATGGTGCACATGCACTAAAATTCATCTTCCCCGATGGGAATAACCACCACCTTCTTCCTCGATGAAGCACCCGTTCGTCGATGAAGCACCCGTTCGTCGAGAAAATGGTTATTTTCTAATGGCCGTGTGCCAAAAAAAGAAAAATAACATACTACGTGAACGGTCGGTTCATCCCATCACGGAGAGTTCCTACCATGTCCGTAATGATAGGAGACCCTAACGTGAAAAGAACAACCGCTGCGTTCTCTCCGTCACGAAGCGTTCCTACCATATCCGTAATGGTAGGATACCCATTCGTGAAAAAGACAACGACTCGTTCATAGTTTCGACGGGACGGCGGTTTGACCGGGGCGAACCCGCATGGCTCCGATACCAATGTAGGATCCTGCCAAAACAGAGTTAGGATCGATAAATGAAGTTTAGACTTACGCTTGCGTATGCGGCACGGTAGTCTACAAACTTCGCCTTCGGATTCGCCACGACGGATCGAGTCTTCTCACGAACGGAGTAAGGCTACTAAATCCACAATCTAAATCTCTACTTTTAGATTAAGAACTTGGATAAAGGGAGAGGAAGTATTTCGGCAGAGCTTCGCTAGAATGAAAATGCATGCAAGAATGCCATGCAAAAGTGTAAGGAAAATGGCTAACCCTTGGGTCTTATTTATAGCCCCCAAGGTAGTTATTTTAGGAGCAATTGTTCCTTTGGAACAATTTAACTAAGATGTACCATCGTACATGACATATTATAAGCTTAAGTTGTACCATATGCATGGTACAATATAAGCTTAAGATATTACCCCTTTATTAGCCATATGTCGCATGCACTTATGCACATATAATGCGACTTTCCCATCAATCTAGAGATCCTCTCCGCAAGGGAACATATTCCCTTTGCGCATGACTTTGTGTACGCGACGTTCGAGGTCCGTATTCCCTCGTACATCCCCTACAAGGGTGTACTAACGTCTTCCATATCCAACAAACTCCACTCACCGCCATCGCCCACCTCATTACCACACAATTTGGACGGGCATCCACACTTGTTGGTTCTAACTGGCCGGTTGCTCTTTCGTACTGGTCGGTGTCCCCTGTAGTTCCCGCTTCTTGCACATGCATAGTAGGCAGCGGGAGTCCTATTGGACGATTTACTCATACTCGACGCACTGGTAACAATCACATGCCCCGGTTGTCGTCCGACGCTCTTTATCCACTGAAAGAGCTCGTCTCTACTTTTAAAACATTGAATCATTGTAAATTCGGCTGTATAATCCATATACACCTGTATCAAACAATTCATACAACTAATTGGACCGGGAACCAAACATTAGTTACATTATTGACGTAAAGAAAAATCAATATTACCTCGAAATTTTTTGGCATCTCCATCAATCTCAACTGTATCTGCAGGAAAGTAAAAACCAAAAATTTCTCCTCCTATTTCTACACATTGTAATTGTAATAAGAATATCAAATAAAATGTACTTAACATTGTATACTTACCAAATCACGATTTCGACAAATTTAGGTTGAAACCCCCTAAATCGATTGCTATCGCTTCACCGATTTGTTTGAACGCAGCAGTTGCCACTGTGATGTAAATGTTGAGCCCAGTAATAAAAATCAAATCTTTGGAATTTCCGTCTGTGCGCCTTGAGCAATCTACGAAAAACTTACCGTTTGATATTCCGCCTTGAGCAATCTGTGGAAGGTTATGGCTGTGAGCGTTGAGCAGAATTTATCAAGGGATGAAAGTGGGTCCTAACGGGTCAAAACGGGTAAAAATTTTAACCCATTGTGCGCTTCGAGTAAATTCGGTGGTTTAGTTGGCTTATTTTACTCAGCACGCACAACGGTTATATTTTAACACGATTTGAACCGTTTTGCGCGCTGAGTAATCTTACATGGATTGTCAGGATTGACATTAGTAACGGTAATCGTTATTAATCGCGACGCTGAGAACGATTTTGACCGTGGTGCGCGCTGAGGAGTTCTAAATTTTGTTTTTAATATTTATTCTATTTGATTACTCATATTCTTATGCCGATGTTAACAACATTATTGATACGTATAAAATAATATAATACCAACGTGATAACTATCATTAGTTGTATTAATTAACACCCTTAAGAAAATCTGGATAGATTGCGTGTGTTATTAAGCATTCAAAATCCAGTATATATCAGTTTGTACCCGTTCACCAAAAAGTTAGTAAGAGGCA
This sequence comes from Scilla litardierei, assembly GCA_030789695.1. Classification (NCBI taxonomy): domain Eukaryota; kingdom Viridiplantae; phylum Streptophyta; class Magnoliopsida; order Asparagales; family Asparagaceae; genus Scilla; species Scilla litardierei. Next base: position 237,576,470 of record CM061142.1, on the reverse strand, counting down.
AACTTGATTAGTAGGTCTATCGTTGAGCATAACTTATAGATACGATACACCACAGCACGGCATACAGATGATAACATTTGCACATTTAGGCAGACATGATAAAATTTCATGCTACCAATCTGTCAATATGAAATAAACAATCCATAGTAAAATGATACAACGTTTTATCCTACAATACTTCAATAACGTCAACGGTTGCAATATCGTGACCAAATACTATTGACTGGAATTGATGCATCCTATCCTCATAAGCAGCCGGCCATCCGGCTGACACATCGGAACGGTATCTTAGCCACATACTTGAAGTCGGAGGGACAGGACCATATGGGGCAAGTTTAACAATAACGAAGTGATTATTGTTCACATGACCCAACGTTATGTGGCGTCTGGATGATAGGGGTACTGGAGGAGTTCTTAAAGGAAAATATGTCACACACTGATGAGGTGCAAGAATATGTACTACACAGTCGTAGCATGAGGCAATGACATGTGCCATTTCTGGCATCTGCATCCACCATTTAGCTTTTGGACGGTCTAACAAATGGCCCAGTGCCACTACATTCTTTTTAAATTCCACGGCACCCATAAGTTGCCGGTACAAGCCGTCGTGTTTCTGCATCTCTTCTCGCAAGTCATATTTCACCTGCCTCCATTCATCCTCACCCAGTCCCAACTGAGCTGCCACAGCCCTATACCCACAGTTTCCGTCTGCTTTCACATCTACGACATGCACTATAAGGGGTCGTAGACACTCAGGAAAAGCGTTCCAATATGGTATTATTATGTCGACAGCCAAGTCCTCGTCACTATCATCATGTGAAATTGATTGTTTCGGCTTCTTTATTGTACGTTTCCACAACGGTCTACTTCTTCCCTTACCCGGCTTACACGTCAATGTAGACGTATCCGTTATCTCAGCATGCTGCTTAGCAATCTCCGCTACCAGGGTAGAAATTTGAAGACGTAGAACCTCATGCTCCTTCTCAAAGGCCTTAGCCACTGCATTCTCCTCATCATCATCCTCCTCCTCAGCAGTCTGCTCCGCCTCATTACGATCCACCTTATCATCCTCCCCACCCATCTTCCCAGTATGATCCTCCTCCTGCAACTCAGCAGGCACTGCATTCTCCCAAAATGCCTCCCCCACCTTCTGATCCTCCCCCTCATTATTCACAGCCTTCACATTCTCAGCACCCATAATTTTATCAGCTGATGCTAACTCCTTCAACTGTTTTACAATACCAACCTTCTTCCCCCGTTGTAACCGGTTTTGTGTATTATAAAATGCTTTGATTGAGGTTGCATTGAAGTTTTTATTTGCCTTCAGTACTTTCAAAATTTCAGCTGGCTGAACCTTGCTATTTGCCAAGTCACGCACTGTTTCCATCTCCATTCCCTGCAACGTCCCGTCATCGGAATGGCCATCGACATATTTAGCTGCTTCATGGTTGTGCCTGCCACAAACGACTGTTACCTTCCACTCCTCAACGCCCACACCCACCATATAACCACGCAATGAGAAAGGACATGAACACTTCTTGGTTTTAACAGGCTGGTTGGTCTTTTTTAGCTTTCGGTGTCCCCGATACTCACCGCTTCTTTCACACGCAAAGTACACAGCATGATGCCCTTTGGCCGTTTTACTTAATCTCCCCGAACGTGTAACAATCACATGCCCATGACTTAACCCGACGTTTTGTATCCACTGAAACAGCTCTTTTCTATCCTTGAACAGTTGATTGGTGGTAAAGTCGGTTGTAAAATCCATAGTATCCTGTATCAAACAATTCATAACCTGATCCTCAAAGATTTAATGCATTATTACCGAGAAGATAAATCAATATTACCTTGGATTTTTGTACCGACTTCATCAACCTCAACCGTGGATGAATGCATGTAAAATCAAAATAAGAAAGGCAGATAAACTGTACTTAAAAGTATAGACGTACCAAAGAGTCGATGTTGATAAATTTAGGTCAAAAACCCCTAAATCGATTTCTCTCGATTTAGCTCTTTGTTTGATCTCACCAGTTAACTAAGTGATGTATCCTTCGAGCAATTAAATAAAAATCAAAGCTTTTGGATTTCGGTCTGGGCGACTGGAGCGATCTTTGAAAATACTTGCCGTTTGAAATTCCGCCGTGAGCAATCTGTGTAATTGTCTGTCAATTCGCTGCGAGCAGAAGGTATCACGGGACAATTTCGGGTCCTACCGGGTCATATCGGGTCTACAATAATTTACCCGTTGTGCTGGTTGAGTAAACAAGTCTAGTTTGAAATATTACTAGCAAATAACCCGTCCACATGTGCACGTGGACTTGACCAAAACGGTTGTGTGCGGTGAGCAATTACGGGTTTTGAGTGGTTGTGTGCGCTGAGCAATTCCGAGTTTTGCGTGGTTGTGTGCGCTGAGCAATTTCGTGTTTTGATTGGATGTGAGCGGTGAGCAATTCCGAGTTTTGCGTGGTTGTGTGCGCTGAGCAATTCCGTGTTTTGCGTGGTTGTGGGCGGTGAGCAATTCCCAGTTTTACGTGGTGGTGTGCGGTGAGCAATTCTGAGTTTTGCGCGGTTGTGTGCGGTAGGCAAACAGCTAGACGGTTCACAGAGGAGATCTTTTGCATTTTTGCCCTCCCAGTGTTCGTGATGAGTAATTTACACTATGAACCAATATTTTTACGCATCCGTATATACAAATGCATCATAACAGCTTCCATATGCGATCAGTTTTGTGACCTAAGGAGGGAAAAGCTAACGAGATAGGGTTTGATCAACAGAAATTATTCTAATTCGCTGATGTATATAGACTATAAGAGTTCCTGCTTATATCAAACGAAGGTCCTTAAGGCAGAGCAAAAGATTTGTGTCATTGCGTTGGGGTGCCCTAAAATAGTCGACTGCGGACGCATTGCATCGTAAAGTTGGTAAGCCATTAATTGATGCTAATTAATTTGGTATTTTTTAATAATTTCAGAAATTGATTGCTGCAATGTACATTTGGTACATGATTGCGTAGAAATTACGAAGATTGAGATGGACTCGGTACACATTGAGGGGATCTGGGATGAAGCAGACAAAGAAGCAAAGGTTTGAAATTATTTTGCTTTGTTAACTGACTAATTTACTAGAAAATAAAGCTTAACATTTAGTGACTATATTGGTATCTGGTACTTAATTCAGCGTATTTTTGAAGGCTTAGAGGTTAATGAAGATTATACAAATCAGTTCACAACAAATAAAATTTCCCCCAGCATAGAAGAGCTTGGTAAATGGGTAAAAGCGGTCGGTGTGAAAATCGGGAATTTGGTTGTTACAAAATCATCAAATATGAGTACAAAGGGCAATATGGTCCCAACTTATTATTTTTGTTGTGAAAGAAGTGGGACATATCGGCCACACAGGCCGGATATATCGGCCAAAAAATCAACTCGAAGCAAGAAGTGTTCATGTCCCTTCTACTTGAGGGCTAATGGTGTGGCAACAGATAAGTGGATTTTGACAGTTGTACGTGGCAATCACAACCATAAACCCGCAATGTACATCGAGCGACATCCAGATGAGAGGAGGTTCGGAGGTGGGGAGATGGCCACGGTGAGAGACTTGTCAAATAGATTACTTAGGCCAAGGGAAATCTTGAAATACCTGAAGGAAAAGGATAATGCAACATCTACCACAATCAACACTATTTATAAAGCCAGACAGAGGATGAAGGCAGGGGAAATGGCCTGGAGAGCAGAAATGCAGCTATTCCTTAATCTACTGACACAGCGTAATTACATTGTGTATCATGAAGTGGACGAAGTGACAACTGCAGAGAGGACTATATTTTGGGCACATCCGCAGTCGGTTGAGTTATTACGAAAATTTCCAGAGATTCTGGTTATGGACTGCGCGTTGAAGACCAACTGCAACAGGCCACCATTGATGGAGATGTATGGGGTGACATCCACAGATATTCAGTTCGCAGCTGCATTTTGTTACACGGAGGCCGTACGTGAGGAGAACTACTTGTGGGCCTTGAGGAAGTTGAGCTCTTTGCTGCATGGATACAGGATGCCACGTGTAATTTTGTCAGCACTGGAGCCAGCACTTATGAATGCCATTGGCCATGAATTTCCCCTTGCGGTGCACCAAATATGTAGAATGCACATATCCAAAAATATTGCCAAAAATTGCCAGCCCTCTTTTGAAGATCAAGAAAAATGGTTAGGTTTCATCTCTAGCTGGAATTTATTGGTGGGGGCACGCAAGGAGGAGGAGTATGTTGCTAAACTGAAGGCATTGGAGACCGAGTACAAAGATTACACAAGGGTCGTGAGCTATGTGAAGACATCTTGGTTGGACAAGTACAAGGAGAAGTTTATTTCTGTATGGACAGATGGCAATCTCCACTTTGGAAATGTCAGTACCAACAGAGCGCAGACCAAAAGAGCCCAGACTGAACATTCTAAGCTTAAAAAGGCATTGGGTTCATCGACCTTCAGTTTATCCACTTCTTGGCCAACCATACATGAATCATTAGAGGGGCAGCATATCGGGATCAAGGCATCATTCGAGAAATCTAAGATCATGTTGCAACATAATGTGCATGGGTTCTTGTTCAGGGAGCTGATAGGATTTACAGCCGCTGCGGCGTTGAAGATAATGTCTGTGGAAGCTGATAAATCTGACCCTATGGGAACGGACCAATGCACAGGTGATTGTCTAGCTAGAATGATTTATGGTGTACCATGTGCCAATGAGATTGGCGAATTCACAAGGGAAAATCGCCCCATTCCCTTAGATGCCGTAAATTCTCATTGGAAGCAGCTAGACATGGAGGCTAAGACGGAATTGATGTCTGAAGAAGATGGGCTTATACATGCTGAATTAGAGTGCATACACAAGCTCTATGCTCAACTTGATGGGCCGATGAAGCAGGAGTTGTTAATTAAGTTGAAGGAGCTAGCTACCCCGACGACAAATCTGATTACAGAGCCGCAAGTTAATGTCGTGTTCAATGAAAGAAGAAAAAGGGATTATAATTTGACAAATGAAGATACAGCCACCCCCATTCATCCTGCTCATTTTGATCATGTCTTAGCCGATGCGGCTAGTTGCTCTGCTCAAATTCCAACTGAAGTCTCATCGAAACAAGAAAGCGTCGGCCGTGTCCAGCTGAGACGGTCCCAAAGGATCAAAAATACGTCTGCCCCACCAATTCCTCCTCAACTTGCTAGAAAGAAACCAACTGTCAAAGCCGCGACATCTGGCAGTATGACTGTGGTTTATGCTACAGCTTCATTTGCAGCAGCAAATTATGAAGCAAAGGACGCTAGAGCCGTTCAAGGAGGCATACCTTATCTTGATCAATTCCCCGCTGCAATCGCCAAATATATATCGAACGTCACAGATGTGAAGCCAGATGGGAACTGTGGTTACATGGCTATATCTTCACATCTAGGGATGGGAGAGGACCAGTGGAAGGTGGTCAGAAGAGAGTTGCTTCAAGAGCTGCGTGACCACTATGATGTGTACTCAAATGTGATGGGTGAGGAAAGTGCACAAGAACAGGTAGTGTCAATTAACTATATGGGTGACCACCCCCCGATGCAATATTGGATGACATTCCCTGAAGTTGGACATATAATCTCAAGTCGTTATAACTGTGTAATACATCTGCTGTCAATGCAACAATGTCTTTCATTTTTTCCGTTAAGATCAGGACCAGACCAAGGTACGAAACGTGGTCCCTTCACCATAGGTTTTGTAAATAATAATCACTTTGTAAAGATTCAACTTAAAGATAGAAGCCCGGTCCCACCGGTAATAAGGCATTGGAAGGCTAACCGCCTGCCTACGGCGAAAGGATGGGTGGAAGGCCTTGAAGAGAGGATGCGACAATTCGAGACATTATTCTGTAAAGATGTAGGCAAATCTCCCACTGTACTTACCGTATCATCAGATGATTGAATTTATAATTTTATGCAAATGTAGTGTCTGAGTTTATAATGAAAGAATATACTGAATTTTTTGGGATTTTTGTACAAAATTTATGGGCTTTCTGCACAACGGGAACTCAACGCGCCATCATGTCTTTGCTTGTTGTGCGCTTTGAACATTTATGTTATGGGATACAGTTGCTAAATTCACACGACTGGCATAATTTTGCCCGTTGTGAGCTTTGAGCAATTATGTTACATCATTAAAAATTTGCTCACCGCGCACAACGGACATAAAGGAGAATGCTAAGAGTTGGACTCATAATTGTGTGCTTTGGTATGTTATTGATGTTGAAGACCGTATATTGCATTAAATGTGTTATTTATGTTGCATGAAGTGATTTCCACCTCTGCGTATTCTTGAATCTTTCTCTCCTTAACGATGGTCTACTTGAATTTATGGCATAAGTCCAATATCCCAAGTTCGTTTAAAGAAAAACTCTATACGTAACAATCTCGATGCATGTAGATGCTATGTGAATGCTGCAGAAAATGACTCTAATGAAACACACTGACAAATCAGATTCATCCAAACACATCAGGTAAAAGGTGGGACCGGTGTGAGCAATGAGAAAAAAATTGTATATCTGGTACACTGTGATGCTAAGCTCAATTCCAACGCAGTTCACGTGCACTAAGTATATTCCCGGGCAACTTCGATATTTCACAACATCCTTGTCCATTTCTGTGATGGATGTATGCTAATAGTTTTAATATCCACAAGAAATTAAGCAATCGGTGTACGAAGATCGCTAATGGTTGGCAAACAGATATTTAAACTAACAAGCGGTAAAAGACTGCACCAGACGGTGTTCATTGCCAATTGAATGTTCGGGGTTCATTAACGCATAAACCATCACATGTTCACCTCTCAAAATATGAAAACCATTTGGTGTACTAAGATGGCCACGATTCACACAGACGCCTCGCTAGAGGGCGCGTTGGTAGCCAAACCGTCCTACGTTTGGCCCGATCCTCCACCGGACTCCCGACCAGATCGCTGACGCTTCCTCACCTCAGCCTCATGCCTTACGTCTGCAATCGAGTTTGGATGAAGCGAGTTTCTCTCCAACTCGGCTATACGAGCCAGGAGACTGCTCTTCTCTACGTACCATCGCTCTTCGGAGCTCTTCCGAACCGCTGACATAGAGGCCACCCGATCGTTAGCTTTCGCAACCTCCCACTCCTCCTGAGATCTGCGGTCTCTCTCTTTCATCAGCTGCTCCTTCAAATCCTTAAGTTGAGATTCGAAGGAAACCGCCTTTTTCCGCTCGGCAATCAACAATTGCACCACTCGGCGACGCAGTTCCGCCCCGACCAATGATGTCTGCAGGGAATCATGGATAAGTAAGACTGTAAGAGTAAGGCAACAGCACAACGAGACGACATTAGTACTTAACCTGGTAACTTCCATAAACGACTGAGTTAGCGAGCCTTTCAATGTCAATTTGACCCAGGACACTTTGGTCAATGGGAAGGATGGAGTTCTCCACCAGCCGACTGGCCACCCCCCTATCCACCAATGCAGACTCGCCGTCCCAGACGGGGAAGAAGGGTCGGTGAGGGTTCCCCCTAGTACCTTCCGATGGAACGTCAGTGGGAGGATTCAACAGCAATGCCACCTCGTACGCCGGGGGGACATAGCCTGCTGGAACGAGACCTCCCCATGGCCACGTATCCCTTAGGGGAGTCTCAGGCAAATGCAGCCGCACATCCCCCCTGTCATGAAGGGAACGATTATCATCTACGTCACCGTCTCTTCTTCCCTCTGAAGACTGGCCTTGCAAAGTTTCTTCGTCCCACTGACACGATTTCTCAGCCATATCTGCAGTGAAGGCACAAATCAAGGCGAATGGTGATATATCCCCAAATTTGGCGAGATAAATATCCTCCACTTGACCGGACGCATGGCGGGGTTTTCTGGGGTCTTCGCGGGGTTTTTTTGCGGTCTGCTACATTAATACTCCGAGTTTGGCGGCAACTCAAATTTTTTGCCGGGTTCGGCATTATGGGTGGCCATCTTGATTCTTGACTCTATCGCTCTTCCGTTTGTTATTACAAGTATAAATAAACGGAGGATTAATTACTGAGCGCGCAAAACGGGGCAAAATTTGAACCGTTGTGCGCGGTAAGCAAACATAATTTAGTCACGCGCAGTATATGCGTAAATGAGGGATAGTTGTGCGCGGTCGAATATTTGGATTTATTATACTAATTTCCTCATCACGCACAAATGACATTACTGTATACAGTTGTGTGAGGAGATATATTAAACGACTAAAATGTTTTACTTGTCAGAATGGATACAAATATTCGCTGATATGGCGCTTACATGAAAAACTTTTCTCAAACAAAGTACCAGCAAATTCGGCAGATGGATGAGTAGATGACCGGTCGAATTCTTGTTTGTGGTCCCACCAACCTCTCACCTCATCCACCTCATCCACCTCATCCATCTCTATGTACCATCGCTTTTCGTCTTATTAATAGTAACACATGAAAGTGGAGCCCACAGAGGGAAAAAGATAGAATTTTTCAACGCAGCATAGCGGAACGACGCGAAACCTACTGCAAATTGCCCAGTTAACAATATTCGAACGCGAAGGTACACATATTGTTTAGCGGGCCCCCCAATATATTCTCGAGTCTCGACACCCCACTATCCAACCCCATTGAATCTAGTTGGTAGATGATGTGACATTTAATTAGGTATTTTTTCCCATATTTAGTTTACGTGAATTAAGCTATAATCGACGACTCCATACAAGTCTAAGCGGAAGTTGGCCGGTTATATCATCTCCAAACCACACTGCAACAACACGCCAAATATGGCGTTTTCCCTCCATCAACCGCCCTGCAAAACTGGAATCATTTTGCCGGTTTGCTACAGGGCCATCCAAATTTGGAGAGTCAATGTAGCAACCTCCAATGTATAAAAAAACAGTGTAGCAACCTACATCCAGTTTTTGTATGTCTATTTATTAGACCATACCTAGAACATTCATTATGATTCTGTTTGTTTATTTCGATCCCCCTATGGCATTATCCAAAAGGCGGGAGTAAAATAACAACAATCGTGCCAAATAAGAGTCTAAATATATATAAAATCCAAAAAATCATAAAACCACATTATAAACTTAGGTGATAAGAGGAACGAAAGTCCAATATCAACATTGAGATACACGAAGGAAACTTAACGTCTCAAATCACAACACATATAGAATATAGCATACATGTAGAACATATCACAAAATTCACACATATATGATATATGATCAACAAATATAGTGCGGAATTAAAATTAAACCCAAATAATAAACAAATGCAAACGCAATTATGTTTCAAGGGTTCGGATTACCCAAGTAACTTCCCGCCTTGTTCCCGGTTATCCTACGTCCCTTCCATCCGGATACCTCCGGATACTCAAGTTAGAACCCTAACTTGAGATTGCCTTTAAACCCACTTGTAGCAACCCTACAAGTGAAATCGAATACAATCGATGTCCTTCACTCCTACAACTTGGGAGTAAGCAAACCGCTCTTGCAAACCTAGCACAAAAACAAAATAACGAAAGTTATGAAATTATGAAAGCAACACTTACAATCCCATATGCCTTGAAGTAGAACTTGAAGGAGAAGTGTGTTGTGTGTTGAAGACTCTCTTGGAAGAGAGGAGAAAGCCCTTTCTCTTGACTGCACATATTACCTTGACGATCACTACCGTTTGAATACACATCGCTCCTGCCTTTGCACCGGCTCCATTATATCAGTTCCCGCCTGTTAATCATGAATCCCTGTCAATAGAGAGGACTACTGACGTAAAGGTGGAGGCCGAGGTAATAGATCGGGTGCCAATCGGTGGCTCTAGCCTGGACCGATATACGTGCACCTCATTGGCATTTACTTTCCGTTTGAATACACATCGCTCCTGCCTTTGCACCGGCTCCATTATATCAGTTCCCGCCTGTTAATCATGAATCCATGTCAATAGAGAGGACTATTGCCGTAAAGGTGGAGGCCGAGGTAATAGATCGGGTGCCAATCGGCGGCTCAAGGCTGGACCGATATACGTGCACCTTATGGTCATTTACTTTCCGTTTGAATACACATCGCTCCTACCTTTGCACCGGCTCCATTATATCAGTTCCCGCCTGTTAATCATGAATCCCTGTCAATAGAGAGGACTACTGCCGTAAAGGTGGAGGCCGAGGTAATAGATCGGGTGCCAATCGGCGGCTCAAGGCTGGACCGATATACGTGCACCTCACGGGCATTTACTTTCTGTTTGAATACACATTGCTCCTGCCTTTGCACCGGCTCCATTATATCAGTTCCCGCCTGTTAATCATGAATCCCTGTCAATAGAGAGGACTACAGCCGTAAAGGTGGAGGCCGAGGTAATAGATCGGGTGCCAATCGACGGCTCAAGGCTGGACCGATATACGTGCAACTCATGGGCATTTACTTTCCGTTTGAATACTCATCGCTATTGCCTTTTCACCGGCTCCATTATATCAGTTCCCGCCTGTTAATCATGAATCCCTGTCAATAGAGAGGACTGCTGACGTAAAGGTGGAGGCCGAGGTAATAGATCGGGTGCCAATCGGCGGCTCAAGGCTGGACCGATATACGTGCACCTCATGGGCATTTACATTCCGTTTGAATACACATCGCTCCTGCCTTTGCACCGGCTCCATTATACCAGTTCCCGCCTGTTAATCATGAATCCCTGTCAATAGAGAGGACTACTGCCGTAAAGGTGGAGGCCGAGGTAATAGATCGGGTGCCAATCGGCGGCTCAAGGCTGGACCGATATACGTGCACCTCATGGGCATTTACTTTCCGTTTGAATACACATCGCTCCTGCCTTTGCACCTGCTCCATTATATCAGTTCCCGCTTGTTAATCATGAATCCCTGTCATTAGAGAGGACTACTGACGTAAAGGTGGAGGCTGAGGTAATAGATCGGGTGCCAATCGGCGGCTCAAGGCTGGACCGATATACGTGCACCTCATGGGCATTTACTTTCCGTTTGAATACACATCGCTCCTGCCTTTGCACCGGCTCCATTATATCAGTTCCCGCCTGTTAATCATGAATCCCTGTCAATAGAGAGTACTACTGACGTAAAGGTGGAGGCCGAGGTAATAGATTGGGTGCCAATCGGCGGCTCAAGGCTGGACCGATATACGTGCACCTCATGGGCATTTACTTTCCGTTTGAATACACATCGCTCCTGCCTTTGCACCTGCTCCATTATATCAGTTCCCGCCTGTTAATCATGAATCCATGTCAATAGAGAGGACTACTGCCGTAAAGGTGGAGGCCGAGGTAATAGATCGGGTGCCAATCGGCGGCTTAAGGCTGGAACGATATACGTGCACCTCATGGGCATTTACTTTCCGTTTGAATACACATCGCTCCTGCCTTTGCACCGGATCCATTATATCAGTTCCCGCCTGTTAATCATGAATCTATGTCAATAGAGAGGACTACTGTCGTAAAGGTGGATGCCGAGGCAATAGATCGGGTGCCAATCGGCGGCTCAAGGCTGGACCGATATACGTGCAACTCATGGGCATTTACTTTCCGTTTGAATACTCATCGCTCTTGCCTTTTCACCGGCTCCATTATATCAGTTCCCGCCTGTTAATCATGAATCCCTGTCAATAGAGAGGACTGCTGACGTAAAGATGGAGGCCGAGGTAATAGATCGGGTGCCAATCGGCGGCTCAAGGTTGGACCGATATACGTGCACCTCATGGGCATTTACTTTCCGTTTGAATACACATCGCTCCTGCCTTTGCACCGGCTCCATTATACCAGTTCCCGCCTGTTAATCATGAATCCCTGTCAATAGAGAGGACTACTGCCGTAAAGGTGGAGGCCGAGGTAATAGATCGGGTGCCAATCGGCGGCTCAAGGCTAGACCGATATACGTGCACCTCATGGGCATTTACTTTCCGTTTGAATACATATCGCTCCTGCCTTTGCACCTGCTCCATTATATCAGTTCCCGCTTGTTAATCATGAATCCCTGTCATTAGAGAGGACTACTGACGTAAAGGTGGAGGCCGAGGTAATAGATCGGGTGCCAATCGGCGGCTCAAGGCTGGAACGATATACATGCACCTCATGGGCATTTACTTTCCGTTTGAATACACATCACTCCTACCTTTGCACTGGCTCCATTATATCAGTTCCCCCCTGTTAATCATGAATCCCTGTCAATAGAGAGGACTACTGTTGTAAAGGTGAAGGCCGAGATAATAGATCGGGTGCCAATCGGTGGCTCAAGGCTGGACCGATATACGTGCACCTCATGGGCATTTACTTTCCGTTTGAATACACATCGCTCCTGCCTTTGCACCGGCTCCATTATATCAGTTCCCGCCTGTTAATCATGAATCCCTGTCAATAGAGAGGACTACTGCCGTAAAGGTGGAGCCCGAGGTAATAGATCGGGTGCCAATCGGCGGCTCAAGGCTGGACCGATTTACATGCACCTCATGGGCATTTACTTTCCGTTTGAATACACATCACTCCTGCCTTTGCACCGGCTCCATTATATCAGTTCCCGCCTGTTAATCATGAATCCCTGTCAATAGAGAGGACTACTTCCGTAAAGGCGGAAGCCGAGGTAATAGATCGGGTGCCAATCGGCGGCTCAAGGCTGGACCGATATACGTGCACCTCATGGGCATTTACTTTCCGTTTGAATACACATCGCTCCTGCCTTTGCACCGGCTCCATTATATTAGTTCCCGCTTGTTAATCATGAATCCATGTCAATAGAGAGGACTACTGCCGTAAAGGTGGAGCCCGAGGTAATAGATCGGGTGCCAATCGGTGGCTCAAGGCTGGACCGATATACGTGCAACTCATGGGCATTTACTTTCCGTTTGAATACACATCGCTCCTGAACGTGCAGTGGCTACTAAACAATAGATATTTATAGATCGGTTGCGAGACGCAATCGGTATGCCACGTAATGATGAAAGTACAACCGCCACCTCGTATAATCTCATTTCGGAGGTACGTAATGATGACAGTAAATGATTCTGCTTTCTTCTTAACAATGTTCAAGTGAGGTAACTGGAGAATGAGTCAAGTAGAACCTCGGTTTCCGTGTAAGCCCTTCATTACGATTTTTTTGCCCATCCGAACGGATGCTTTACCCCAGCCGTCTGATGAGATCATTTTAGTCAGTTCCACTTCCATATGTAATCCAGCGGCTGAGATTAAAATAACCAATCGTTATATATATATGGAGTCAGTAGACCAGGGGTTTCGCGGAAAATTGCATTCCTCTTTCCTTTGGTCTGTCGTTCCGTTTTCTTCTTCATCTCAACACTCTCGCATTTCGTACTTGGGTTTCTTCATGCCGCCAAAACGATCTCATGAGTCAACTTCTTCTGACTCTTGGGGAGTTAGTGATGATGATTCACCGTCACCTGAACACGATGATCCCCTTCCCTCATCGTTCCCGGCCAATAGACCCATTCTGCGTGATTCGCTTTCGCTTGGTCCAACTCAAGGTTAACACAATGTGCTGTTGCCTCCTCCTGGGTTTCCTCCTTTACATGCAGGTTCATCAGTTCCATCTCCGGCTGAAAAAGCCCCACTCGAGGACAACAGTAACGGCCTCCTCTCTATGGTTGGGATGTCTCGCCGTCAGGACTCTGTTCTACACAACCTCCGTAGCAAACTCGAGGAGCTTACTACGTCTGTCTCTGTACTTACAGATGAACAACGTCAGCTTAAGGATATACTCATAGGCAATGTAAGCCCCGCATCTGCTGCTTCATCATCCTCCCATCAGCCGGTGAACTTTACTCGTAGATTAGGAGAAATTGAAACCCATCTCTCCAACACCAATCTGGCGATCTCACTTCTGCGTAGCGACTTCGACACTATGATGCTCATAATGTCGAATATACAAGAGAAGATGGAGACTCTGGTGCCCTCTCTTAGAGACATCCGTACTGTTTCCCCACCATCACCACCACCTCCTCCGCCTCCGCCTCCAGGTTTTTGAGGTGGCCGGGCCTTTGGCGCACAAGCCTCTCTTGTCTTATAATGTATTTTTGATCATCGACGGAGAAGAGTGTTTGTGGGTAGATATTCTTTGGTGTTTTATGTCATTATGTACGAAATGTAGTTTCAAATTTGTTGTGGTTTGTACAGTATAACATATAAATGTTGTAGTATGATAGAATTTAGACCTTAATACACTGTCATTTAATCTGATACAATTGCATGACATTACGAAATTGATATATGTGATATATACATCGATGCTTACTTGAATCAATGTCCGAAATTGAAATTACCTATGTAAAAACTTTTTACCGATATATGATTTACCCAGCGAGCACAACGGGCATAAATTGTGACCGTCGTTATATACGTTGTGATAAAACATTTATGTTTGCACACAATTACTCAGTGCGCACAACGGTCACATAATGTGTTTGACCGATGTGCGGGCTGTGAGCATACCCGTATCTGATTATCCACAATTACTCAGTTCACACAACTGCACGTAATTGTGACCTTTTTGCGCGCGGAGCCAAACTATTCTATATTACAATTGAGAAAAGCTTTTGAATTTGTCCTATGTAGCAGTGTCATGTCAAGTTTTGGGGGGAAATATCTTGGATTGAGAAAATATGTTGGGAATACACAAAAGCATTGTAGAGAAATTAGATGGGAGAATACAAAAGCTTTTCTTTTTTGAAATTGGTAGCATTAGCACTTAAGTCTTAATATATCCACATTGAAGCAAATAGATGGGTGTAGATACATACTCCTTCCCCTTTTGTATTTAGGTCCTGTCCTTTTGGCATCCGTATTTACGACACGCACACCCGACGCTGATGACACGCACACCCACACTTTCCTCTCCTTCCCAGTTTCGCGTATTAACCGCTATCGTGTTCATGAGGAATTATTTTTGCTCCGTGCACAATTTGCACGGGAAATTTCTAGTATACATATAAGTGAAAAGACAACACATATCGTACTGTTTACAGAATAAGACACCATATATCTTTGTGAATGATACTCATCTGTCACGCTGTTGGATTTGATGGTGTCCCATTTTGTAACGTCCCATTATGAGTAATATTGTACAAACATAAATAATTTGCTCAACTTGCACAACAGCCATTATTTTACCCGTTGTGCGCGTTGAGCAATTTTGTTATTGGCCTTCAAGTTTGCTCAACGCGCACCGTAAAGGCCAAACCTTCTTGGGAACATCATTTGGCTGGTAACAATATGTTGTAGATTCACTCATCTTTCTGTCCAATACAATATCACGCACAGTGACTCTACTGTAGTCTATCCTCCTCATCAATGGGCCAGTCCAATTCGTCTATAAATAGCCTCTCTTCCCACTAGACCTTGTCAACCACTGGACTTCTTGATGATAGTATTCTAACTGATTCTATCTGTTTCTACTTCATACACTATTTTTTCTTCACAATGCTAAATATTTCCCGTTGTTCATCACTGCTTCGTCTTCAACACACAAAGATGAACAATATACTACCGGCAATTGACGTGTACTGGAAGATGTTATTTGCTCCTTCATATGTTCTACTACAGCAGCGGATTCTTCCGAGAAGAAGCAACCGTGATATATTTTTATATCAGTGCCTAAACGTAAAGTTGCATGTCTTTATACCCTATTTTTTTTACTTAAATATGCTTTTTATCGTCTACTACAGCACCAGATTCTTCCGAGAAGAAGCAACTGTGATATATTTTTATACAGTGACATGCGCTGAAGAATCCAAATCAGCCAACTTCGTTAAAGTAGTGGCTACTTATACCGTTATGGACGATCTAATTGCTAGTGATGATGGTGGGTGCTATTGGAGCTGATCATAAATGCCATCTTAATTGAGCTGTTCAGCATGACTATCTGAACAGTTTTGCGTAGTGGGATTCAATGTACCATTAGGATATTCCCATGATTGAATTTCATACCAGTTCCAAACTGTGAAGTTGCAAAATGTTTAGCTGTAGTTACAACTTTGTTGTGTAATGTACAGAATAATGCATAAATGTTGTTGTATTTTGGAATTCAGACCCTAATACAATGTCATTTTATTTGATACAATTGCAGGACAATACAAAAAGGATATAGGTGATATATACGTCCGACACTGATATTACTGAGCAAAATTGTTTGCCGAACTATAAATTACATTTATGCATTATATACATTATAAAGCATAATGCTGTAGTTTGTTAGAATTCAGGCCTTAATACTATGTCATTTAATTTGATACAACTACAGGACAATACAAAATTGATATAAGGTGATATATACATTAATGCTTACTTGAATCAATGTCCGACATAGATATTACTGATCAAACACTGTTCACCGAACTATAAATTCCCCTGGGCGCACAACAGGCTCATGCTATATGTTGTGATAAACTATTTACGTGTGCACACAGTTACTAGCATGCACAACGTTCGTATCGATTTGTTTGACCGCTGTGCGCGATGAGCAAAACCGTATCTTGTTATCAACAATTACTCAAATCACACAACTGGACGTAGATGTGACCCTTTTGCTCGTAGAGCCAAACTGTATGCAATTAAACACAATAGACCATTGCACACAACAGTCAGATGACATGACCGTTGTGCGTGCTGAGCAAAACTGTATTACATGCTCCATTACCCACAGTTAATCATCCCGTCATATGGGCAACATAAGGTAAGGTTGCGAGCACTGATCAAATTACACCCACCTGGGCACGTTGAGCAAAACGATCGTAACGAATAATTGCTCCGCGCGCAAAATGTTGAATAAAAAATCCCAAAATATAAAAGAAACACAAAATCGGGCGAGAATTAAATAATGTTCAGTCAGACATTATTTAAAAAATCAAAGTTGAAGCAAATTTGATGCGCAGCAGTTGATTGATGGGTGTAAAGACTTTTAAGTGATAATACAACACATATCCTACTGTTTACATAATATGACATCAAAAATATCTACATTTCTTTGATTTGTTTAAAAAAATATACATTTTGGATATATAATACAGCGCAACGGATCAAAATACACCCAGCTGTGCGCGTTGAGCAAAGTGGACGTTACGAATAATTACTCTGCGCCCACAACGTTCAATACAAAATCCCCATAATTAATAACTTCAGCGCGCACAACGTTCAATAAAAAATCCCAATAATAAAGAAGAAAACAAAATTGGGGGAGAATTAATTAATGTTCAGACTGACAGGCCAGTTAAAAAAATTACCATTGAAGCAAATCTAATGCGCAACAGTTGATTGATGGTGTAAAGACATTTAAGTGATAAGACAACACATATCAGACCATTTACAGAATAAGACAGCAAAAATATCTACATTTCTTTGATTTGTTAAAATTTGATCCTTAGTGCGGGGTATATAAAAAGGTATACATTTATAAAATATAATACAGTGCGCACAACAGATCAAAATACACCCAGCTGTGCGCGTTGAGCAAAACGGTCGTAATGAATAATTCCTCTGCGCGCACAACGTTCAATACAAAATTCCCATAATTTATTACATCAGCGCGCACAACGTTCAATACATTTAAGTGATAAGACAACACATATTCGACTGTTTACAGAATAAGACAGCAAAAAGATATACATTTCTTTGATTTGTTTAAATTTGTGCCTTAGTGCGAGGTATATAAAAAGGTATACATTTAGAACATATAATACAGCGCGCACAACGGAACAAAATACACACAGCTGTCCGCGTTCAGCATAATGGTCGTAATGAATACTTACTCTGCGCGCACAACATTCATTACAAAATCCCCATAATTAATAACTTCAGCGCGCACAACGTTCAATAAAAAATCCCAATAATAAAGAAGAAACACAAAATTTTGGGAGATTAATTACTGTTCATACTGACATGCAAGAAAAAAAAATCAAAATTGATGCAAATATAATGGCAGCAGTTGATTGATGGGTGTAAGGAAATTTAAGTGATATGACAACACATATCTGATAGTTTACAGAATAAGACTGCAAAAATATTCACATTTCTTTGATTTGTTAAAATTTGAGTTTTAGTGCGCACCGTGCGGGGTTTTTAAATTGTATACATTTTGGATATATAATACAGCGCGCACAACGGATCAAAATACACCCAGCTGTGCGCGTTGAGAAAAACGGTCGTAACGAATAATTACCATGCGCGCACAACGTTCAATACTAAATTCCCATAATTAATATCTTCAGCGCGCACAACGTTGAATAAAAAATCCCAATAATAAAGAAAACACAAAATTGGGGGGAGAATTAATTAATGTTCAGACTGACATGCCAGATAAAAAAATCAAAATTGATGCAAATATAATGCGGAGTAGTTGATTGATGGGTATATAGACATTTACGTGATAAGACAACACATATCCGACAGTTTACAGAATAAGATAGCAAAAAATATTCACATTTCTTTGATTTGTTTAAATTTGAGTCTTAGTGCGGATTGTGCGGGGTATTTAAAAAGGTATACAGTTTGCATATATAATACAGCGTGCACATCGGATCAAAATACACCCAGCTGTGCGCGTTGAGCAAAACAGTCGTAACGAATAATTACTCTGCGCGCACAACGTTCAATACAAAATTCCCATAATTAATTACCTCAGCGCGCACAACGTTCAATAAAAAATTCCAATAATAAAGAAAACACAAAATTGGGGGAGAATTAAATAATATTCAGACTATTGGGTGTACAGACATTTAAGTGATAAGAAACACATATCTTAATGTTTACAGAATAAGATATAAATGGATGGGTGTGCAGAATAA
This sequence comes from Scilla litardierei, assembly GCA_030789695.1. NCBI lineage: Eukaryota > Viridiplantae > Streptophyta > Magnoliopsida > Asparagales > Asparagaceae > Scilla > Scilla litardierei. The sequence continues at coordinate 237,557,644 of CM061142.1, read as the reverse complement.
GGTGTACAAACATTTAAGTGTTGATACTCATGGGTCACGCTATTTGATTTGAGGTGTTCACATCGCTATAAATGGATTTATGAGTAATATTGTATAAACATAAATAATTTGCTCAACTCGCACAACTGTCATATTTTTACCCGTTTTGCGCTTTGAGCAATTTTCTTAGAGGCAATCAATTTTGTTAGCGTCAATTTCTGTAGCCCACAGTAACCCAACTGTATTCTCAGCCTCATCCATGCGGACCATACCCAGTCTAATTCGTCTATATAAAGTGATTCACTTCCCTCTAGACATCGTCAACCACTACTCCTCTCGATGATAGTGTTCTATATGGTTATACCTATACAATATATTTTCTTTTACATGCTAAATTTTTGTTCTTACTAATGAATTCTTCCTCTACGACACACAAAGATGGCCAGCCAATAAACTTGTGGCAATTGCCGTGATGCTGAAATTGAATTCGTCACATTTATATGGGCATCAAAGATGGAGTCTGCTACTTCAGATATCATCAACGATGGTGTTGGCTCCTTCAGAAGAAGCACACGATGTTTTCAAATGCTTCACATTGCCATCAGCCTGAAGGTGCCACCAAGGTATCGGCTCTCAAACTGCGCAATCTTCTCTGAAACTGTGCATCCTCATTTGTATCCATGCTCAAAAGAATTTCTTACGAGTGCCATTATTGCATTTCATACCAGTGCAAAAATGTGAAGAATCTCTATTGGAGCTGCTCATAACTGCAATATCCACAGGAGACATGGTCACGGCATGAGAACTTGTCGTATGAGCAAAACTGTATTCCATTGCTCAAAGTTAATCAGCCCGCCCTACGTGCAAAAGTAGTTGCCTTTGTGTCCACTAAGCAAAAATATTTACTATACTGTGATTTGTTACAGTTATTGTCTTCTGAGATGATGCTGTATGTTTTTTTTTGGAAAAACTTGGACAAGCACCGCAAGAGTATCGGTGTATTTAGATTTTGCACTTTCCTAATCGAAACCAGATGTTTTTTTTGCCGTTGTGCACGTTGAGCATAAAAAGGTATACCTTCAAGCAATTTTTCTCTTCGCGCACCACCGCAGTCGGATACTATTTGGAACAACGTCTGGCTGGTATCCATCTGCCATATATTCACGAGCACGAACTGTTACTCTACGGTGTTTCCATCCTCGTACTTGGTCAGTCCAACTCGTCTGTATATGGTTTCCATACCCACCAGACCTCATCAACCACTACCCCAGGTGAATATAGTTCCTTTATCTGATTCTCTCTGATTCTTCTAATACAATGTTTTTTCTTCAAATTTGTAATTTTGTTGTTGTTCATGAGTGCGTCGTCTACAGCACACAAAGATGGCCAATATACTAGCGGCAAGTGCCGTGATGCAGAAATTGAATACATCACTTTTATATGGCGGCGAAGATGTTCTTTTGCTCCTCTTGGCATGATCTGTTCATCTTCATTGCAAACCTCAAATGAAGGCAAAGATGTTCTTGCAATCATTACAGCTTCATTCTCGTCCATGCCAACTTGCAAATATTCTTTGACCCTTCGTAAGTTCCGTTCAGATTCATTGCATACATAACTGCTTGATGTTAACAACTGTTCTATCTTATATCTATCTAAGTCTAATTATATTTATTTTTTAATTCTATCTTTTCCTAGGGGAGTTTGTACTTGCTGGTATCCCTCCTGCTCCCAAGGGTGTTCGAAGTGTCATTGTTTGCCTTGAGATAGATGCCGACGGTATCTTGAATGCCTCTGCAGAGGAAAGTATGTGTGCAGAAAAATAAGATCACTATCACTAACGATAAGTTCCACATAGACCCAGGAGGAGATTGAAAGGATGTTCCTTGAGTCAAAGAAGTATAAAGCAGAAGATGCAGCGAACAAGAGAACGGCGGAGATGGAGTGTTATGTTCATTGGAATGCATAAATGTTGTAGTATGTTGGAATTCAGACCTCAATATAATGTCATTTAATGTGATACATTTGCAGCCCATTACACAGACCTTAATACAATGTCATTTAATGTGATACATTTGCAGCCCATTACAAACTTGTGATTGGTGATATATACATTGATGCTTGCTTAAATCAAATTCCAACAATGAAATTTAATGGGAAAAATTAGTGAAAGTAATATACTAAGATTTACACAGCGCGCATAACTGGCAAACGGCGTGAACGTTGTGCGCGTTTAGAAATTTTGATCGAGGCCAACGATTATGCTCACATCGCTCAGCACATCAGTGGATCTTTATTTGGGAACAACATCTGTGTAATACATACAATAAATACCCGAGGTACAAGATTATTCTGTATATTCACGAGAAATCGTCTGTTGACTTTTATTTAGTAGAAGTGCTACTTTTGTTTATACCAGCTTCCATTTACCCCTGGACACTAATTAATCATCCCACATAATTGCTCAGTGTGCACAACTTGCAACAGAAATGAAAGTTGTTCGCGCTAAGCAACGCTTTCTACAATTATCGAGTTTTGCTCGTCGCGCACAATGGTGTTATTTAACAATCCGTTGTGCGCTCAGAGCTAAACTGTATACAATTACACAGTACACACAATTACTCATCGCGATCATATACGGAAGGTCATTCTCCCGCCAGTCTCGTCCTCGGTGACGGGGCCGTGTCGGCCGTCAAACAGGGTTCCCGGGTGTCGACCTGGAATCAGGGGGAGGAAGTAAACGCTCTCACTCGGCGTCTGTTGCAAAAATTCCCTTCATTAAATTCTGAAAAAATTACATATGACTCACTCGCGAGCAGCAGCCTTACAAAAGTAATGATTTCCAAAATTTAGGAAGACGACGCACTGTCGGCTGTAAAGAGGTCCTTTATCGCTCTCACCACCCTTTCCATCTTGGCGATGGCCCGAGCTTTGAAAGCGTCGACCTCTTGCTCCTTCTCGAGAAGCTTGCCCTGAAGGTCAGCAACCTCCTTCCTCGATGCCTCAAGATCAGCTCGGAGTTGAGAACGCTCTCTACCCCACTGATCTTCCAACTGCTTCTTGGCGCTTGACAAGGCGGCAAGGCTGGATGTCGCCTCCGAGGCCGCCCAATCCGACTTGCCCTTGGCGGCCATTATCTTCCCAAAATCTTCCTCCAGCTTCTTCACCTGAGCTCTGAGCTCAGAAGCCTCGTTCTCGGCATCCGCCACCCGGCGTTGCCCCTCGATCAGTTCGCGGGCCCTGCGGCGCAGACCTGCCATGAAAATGGTCACCTGTAGATGGCGACAATCAGCAAAACCAGAAGGGGAAGCAAAATTCGGAATGCACATTGGCAACGAACCTGAAGGCCACTGCGAACGAAGCAGTTGGCCATCGTCTCAAGGTCGACCCCATTCAGGAAATAGACATCCCTTGGCAGAGTGATATTCTCCGCCAGACGAGCCCCCGTCCCAAAGTCCAGGAGGGCCGACTCGGCCGTCCCCACGATGTACGGTGGCCGATAGGTCTCCCCATGAATCTCCCCATGATGGCCAGACCCAATGCGGTTCGACTGTAGAAGGTGGCCGAACTCTGGAGGTATAGGGCCGACGGAAGGGACCGGAGGATCAATGTCCTCGTATGGCCACCCATCGTGTGGCGTGCTAGAGGACGATGCACCCCCAACTCGAGGATCATAAGGATCCGCCTTCAAAGACCGCGCAGCTTGACTTGAGGAGCATCCAGCCTCCCCCAACTCCAGCATGAGGTTCCCCGATTCCTCCCATTCCTCCCATTCCTCCTCTTCCTCCTCTGCCCTCTTCCTCTTACGGCCTTCTTCATTGGCCCACTCCATCGCTGAAGTAACCTCTCTGTATGCTCCTCCCGCCATTTTTGTTTCTGGAAGAAATAATAAGATGATGAGATTTCCTCGGAGCGCAAAATCCATTGGCCTCACCTCCCATTTCTTTTATTACGCGAACGAATGGACAAGATGATCGACACGTGTCGGAATTTTGGCAAAAACAACGGTTGAGATAGTCGAAAGGTTTTGGCGGCCTTCATCCAAATTCGATGCTTCGAATGCCGTGCACTATTAAAGGAAATTACCTATCAGTCGGCCTCGATCCGTGTTTATAATCGAGAACGAATCACGGGGGCCAATGTTGAACCCGTGTACGGCGCCGAAAAGGCATGGGTTATTGCTCATCGCACAAAACGACTCAAACCCTATAATTGCTCTCCGCACACGCCCACTCAAAACTCACAATTGCTCACAGCACACAACCATTTTTTTTTCCCATCCACGTTTACATGTGAAAGGGTAAATTTATTATTCGTATCACCGTTGCATAATTGTTAAGAAATTCCATGTCACAACTAGTCCTTACATAAAGTTTGGAAATGGTGCATGTCAGCAGGCAGAGTGTATGTCATGGCATATACATCTACTGTATTAAAGGCAGTAACAACTATACTTATGAACATGTGAAAGCGTGCACGTGCAACAGGCAAGGTGTACAACAATGGATCGACACATGCAACAGGCAGAGTGTAATGCAAGACTGAGGTGCATTCAATCATTGAGATACAAAAACAATCAATTCAAAGTGTCAAATAATACATCTTATGCATATGGGTAATGCTAAGTGCACCGCAAACCATGCGGTGCACTGTACTTTTTTTACTTTTTTGAGTTAAAAAAAAGATAAATCAAGGTCTCATCATGAACATTGGTTTTATTTTTTCCAAAAAAAGACTAAAAGTACAGTGCCCCGATACTAAAAGTACAGTCTACCCGTACAATATTTTTACTTAATTATGCTTTGTTATGTGTTCATCACTGATTCTTCTTCAACGCAGACAGGGGGACGGATGGCCAAGATACAAAGAAGCAAGTGACGCTGATGCAGCTGATGGAGCAGCTCATAAATGGCAATAAACTTTAAATTTTTTTCATGGTGGGAATCCCTGTATCCCTAGTATAGTCTAGTGCTTTAATTGCTTAGTCGGGCAAAAACTGTGATGTTGCAAAATGTTTAGATGTAGTTTCTACTTTGTTGTGTTATGTACATTTGAATGCATAAATGTTGTAGCATGTTGGAATACAGATCTTAATACAATATCATTAAATTTGGTGCAATTGCATCACATTACAAAAT